>MU183754.1:0-13009 GCA_016904865.1 Pissodes strobi
TTAATCAATCTAATGCAGAGAAAGGTGATATTTAAGGTGTGTTCCCGTTGTTTGCTGGATGCTTACATGAAAGAAACGTTATTTGAAACATTAGAGTCACTGTTCTCAGCACTTTGACTGTTGTTTGCACATGTTAGTATATAGGAGTAAATCACACTGAGATTATCCACGTCTTTTCTTTTATTGATGCTATTGATATCTAAGTGGATTTTCACCATTTCTAAAAATTGTCTTTTCGTTGAATGACCCTCAGTGCAAATTACTTCTTCTAGTCACTTTTATGCCTAGTAATTCTATCTTTTAATACAGTAGATGTTTGTCCTATATAGTTCTTCTCACAATCAATACATTTAATTTTATATACTACACCTGCTTTCTTCAGTGCCTCATCTGAGTCTTTTAGCCTGGAAAAAGTATTACCAATTTTCATGGTATGTTTTCCACAAATTTTAACATTAACTTGTTTGGTGAGTATTTTTTCAATTTTATGTGTAAGCTCTTTAATATAAGGTATAGAAAAATAATATTTGGGTTGATTAGCTGTAAGAAAAGCTGAAATGTCAGGAGAGATAGCTAAATTATAATGGTTATTATTGTCTTGATTAGATGGTGACCGCTCATTTATTTCTTCAAGTTGTATATTATGATTTTGTGTACCGATATAATTGAACAAGAATTTTTTTAAGAACCATTCAGAATACGAGTTTTTTTTTTAAATAAGATGAAGTTTTCTTAGATTCTCATCAATGCGTGATTGGTGGCAGATTTTCCTGATTCTGTTTCCCAGTCCCATTATTAGATTTATTTTCATTTTCTGAGTATGGTAAGAATGGAAGTTTATATACCTTCCTGAGTACGTAGGTTTCGTGTACCAATCAGTTACAATGACATTATTGTCTGTTCTGATTAGCTTAATG
Source organism: Pissodes strobi (assembly GCA_016904865.1). Lineage (NCBI taxonomy): Eukaryota > Metazoa > Arthropoda > Insecta > Coleoptera > Curculionidae > Pissodes > Pissodes strobi. The sequence continues at coordinate 918 of MU183754.1, forward strand.
TCCAAAAATGGAACACTAGTATTTTGTTCACATTCCATGGTAAACTGAATGTGACAATTATAGCTGTTGAAGATTCTCAGTCTCTCTTCTGTACTGTTCTTCGGTACCGAAGTGATTATGTCATCAACAAATTTTTTTAGAAATGGTAATTCGAAACCTAGTTTAGGAATGGATTCCTCCAATAAGTCATCCATTACATACTGGGAAGCTATGGGTGAGAGTGTAGCTCCCATTGGAGTACCAAGAATTTGCTTATAGTATCTACCATCAAACCTGCTGTAAGTTGAATCGAAAACAAATTTAATAATTTCTAGAAAGTCACTTTGTGTGAGATTGGTGAATTCAGCTATCCTCTCCCAATGTTTAATAATGCTGTTTTTTATTAATAAATATTGTATGTTACTGTATAGTGATACTACCTACATCCAGGCTAATTATTACATAATCAGGTGGGAGTTGCTTATTATTAATGTAATTCGCAAAGGTAAAACTATCTAATGTATAATAATTATTATTTTTGTTGTACGCTTGGGTTAGTATATCTCTAACAAATTGTGCCAACTTACTATTTGGTGCATTAATTGATGAGATTATTGGTCTCAAAGACAAGGTTGGTTTATGAATCTTAGGTAAGCCATAAAATTTTGGTGATGTTTGATTGTAAATAGTAAGTTGTTTGCTTTGTCCAGGTGTTAATACATTTTTATTTTATAATTTTGCTACAATCTTATTAGCTTTTGGTAAAAAGTTGAAGTAGGATCTCTATTTAGGACTGTATAATAATTGTTAAGAGATATATCTAGTGATTTAGGTTAGCTTACATGAAAGGCAAGTTGTTTGATTAATGATTTAGTTATATAATCTTCTTTATTCATAATGACTGTAAATTTGCCTTTGTCAGCTCTAGTTATAATTAAGTTGGGATGTGCTATCAGATTTTTTTTTCTGAAAGCACATATTAACCCAAACTACTCAAGTACCTCGAGACCAATAGAATAATTAACGATAACCAATACGGCTTCCGCAAACAGAGATCTAACGGAGATATATTGGCCTATGTCACTCATATATGGATTAGGGCAATTGATAACTACGAAGAATCTCGAGCGATTGCGTTGGATATTTCAAAGATATTTGACAGAGTTTGGCATGACGGATTGCTCAACAAGCTTCCGTCATTCGTACTACCCTTGTCTCTCTGCACCTGACTTGCCAGTTCCCTTAAGAACCGATCTCTGCACGTTACAGTTGATGGACATATCTCGGACATATTCACCATAAATGCGGGAGTGCATCAGGGCGCAATACTGTCACCAACTCTGTTCCTCATCTATATTAATGACCTACTGACCGAAACCAATAATCCTGTTCACAATTTTGCAGATGACCAATTTAGATCAGAAAAACCCATACCAGCGACTGAGTCTTATCCTGCAGACAGGAGCATATTGCAACAATTAATCTGGAGAAAGTTCGAACTTGGGGCAACAGGAATTTGGCCCAGTTCAATGCAGCAAAAATCTAAACAGTCACATTTACCAAGAATGCCAACAGCAATATGTCCTGGCATGATCACGTGGCTAACATCGTGAAATCAGCCTCGCAGAAGCTTGGTGCGCTATTTCGCAACAAAAAACTGTATACTCCGCAGCAGCTGCGCTTGCTCTACAAAACGCCAATTAGAGCGTGCTTAGAATATTGCTTACACATCTGGGGCGCCGCACCTAAGCACACCCTAAAGCTGCTGGATTCCATTCAGAAGAGAGCTGTGCGTCTCGTAGGCGACCCGGAGTTGACCCGTGATCTGGATAGTCTGGAACACCGCAGACATGTGGCCGAGATATCTCTGTTTTACAGATATTTTCACGGCAGATGTTCCCAGGATTTTGCCCGCATCATCCCGTCCCCAGCAACGCCTGTCAGACAATCACGACAGACGGCAAGAGCGCACCCGTTCGTTGTAAAACTGGAAACACCTAGAACGTTGCTTTACATTGACTCCTTTGTCTGGCGCACTGCATTACTGTGGAACTCACTTCCAGGACATCTGTTTTCCTCTAATTACAACCTACAACTATTCAAGAATTATGTCAATCCACATCTTCGCACACACACCGCTCATCGAGTGCCATAGAATATCCCTTTAGTGTGTGCTACTGCCATAAAAACAAGCGTAAGTGTAAGGGAGATAGAGTTCGTTTTCAGGTTCCACAATCGAGAACAGTATTTGTTAATTGTTACTTTAAAGAGAGAGACCTCTCAGAGCGCATCTGTACAGTGTTACAGAGAAGAAACGTATTTGCCAGTCTTGCGCTCAACGTACTTGTAGGTGCAATTAATTACATGTATGAACAATTTACCAGGACAGTCAAAAAGTACGAATTTTTAAAACCAACCTTAAAAAGAATTTCAATAGAATTCTATGGATGGTTTATCATAATAAAAGAGGGGAACAATTCAGAATTCATTCTCATACCCAGATTTAAATTATTCATCCGGAGCGAGAGCATTCAACGAAATAAGTCATTCGTCTTTGTGAATTTTTCAAATATAATTGTAGATCGAACTGAGATTTTGAGCATCACTTTTTTTGGCCATTGTGTTATTTTCAATATTATTATGAATCATTTTAAGAAAAAAATTCTTATAATAGGAAATTGCTTTTTCCAAAATCTCAGTGCTATCCCGATCTCTTACATGATCTAATTCTTGAACATGTTCAGCTAGTGCGCAGGATTGCACCCCTCTTCGGATGTCACTCTTGGGTGATGTGAAGCGGCCTTTTAAGTTTCTGGATGTTTGACCTATATAACAGTTTTTACAGCTTTTAGATGGAAATTTATATACAATATTGTAGTTCTCTTTGAGTGGTAAAGGATATTTCGTTTTTGTGTAAATCAAAGATAGAGTTTTGACTTACTTGCCTTTTAACCATTTTGATATCCATATTTCTGAGCAGGTTCCGCGCTCGTGGTTTCGGGTTTCACAGTAGACATGATGGCGCTCCCAACATTCCGGAGGTAAACTCCCCGGCCATTCGGATCTACACTGCCGATTTAGACATAAGTTCAGATTATGCTTTTTTGTTCGAAGCGACATTTCGTGTCCCCGCGAGGAAAAACTCGAACCGAACAACCTTGACGGCATGTGGCTCAAGTTCACCGCCAAGGGATTAACCAAGTTCATATGCTGTCTATATCGCCCTCCGAGCGATAGAGCCTACCAAAGCTTTTTTACAACACTAACTAGCACTTTTGATTCAATGCAGGTCGATCACCCCAATTCAGAAATAATCGATCTGAGAGATTTCAATGCCCATAACACCAATTGGCTCAAACATCACAACAAGACCGACACCGAAGGTAGAGGAGCTGAAGCATTTGCCATCAGCTGCGGGGCTTACTCAACTGGTAGAGAGGGGTGAATTTGCCGCCCCCTGGATCTTTTTCTAACCACAAATCCTGACCAGTACACAATTACAGTTGGTCCGCCATTAGGTATGTCCGACCACAAACTTATTCAAACGGTTTGTGAACTGCAACTCCTACAGAAGTATCCACCATTGCCTCGTAAAATCTGGCATTACAATTCAACAAACTGGGAGGATCTAAGATTTTTCTTGGCTCGTTGTCTGCTTTGGCACCAACAACTCGTCCGTCGGTCTGTTTCGAAGGGATTACGCAAGTAATCGCTTCAGGAATGGAAGCATACATCCCAAATTCCATTAATTTGCCGTTAAAATAAAGCCCTGGTTCGACCAAGATGCGAAAGAGCCGTAGGTAGGACACATTAAGCCTGCAAGTACTGGCATCAAAATCAGACCGCTGAAAGTCGCAGTTATTTTACGAGAAAAGAATGCAAACGTGTGATTGACAAAACTAAGGGCAAGCACAATCAAAGAACTATGAATAAACTTTTGCAATGCCCCAGTGGCGACAGGACTTTCTGATCGGTAGCAAAGGCAGTAAGTGATAACTTTACAAAAACGTCTCTTTCACCTTTGATAGACGAATGCGGCGTCACGGCGGCTACAGCTATGGAAAAAGCAAACATGCTCGCGGAAATGTTTTCATCGCACTCTACCTTAAACGTCCCCCATGGCAAGGCTCTCCCCACCATGTCCAGCATCAACACTATCATGACAGAAGTTAAGTTTCACCACCGTGACATTCGTAAAATCCTCAAATAGCTAGATACGCTAAAGGCATAAGGGCCGGATGGAATACCTGCTATTGTGTTAAAGAACTGCGCCAACGAACTAACACCCATTTTTTCCAGACTTTGTCCTCTGTCTTACCGAAAAGGGGTTTACCCATCTTGTTGGAAAGTCGCTGCGAGATAGCCTATGTCACTCATATATGGAATAGGGCAATTGAGAACTACGGAGAATCTCGAGCGATTGCGTTGGATATTTCGAAGGCATTTGAGTCTGGCATGCCAACAAACATTGCCCAACAAACTGCCGTCCTTCGGACTCCCAGGGAAGCTCTGCAGCTGGCTTGTCAGTTTCCTTAAGAACCGATCTCTGCACGTTGCAGTTGATGGACACATCTCAGACACATTCACCATTAATGCGGGAGTGCCCCAGGGCGCAATACTTTCACCATCATCTATATTAATGACCTGCTGGCCGAAACCAATAATCCTGTTTACAGTTTTGCAATTTAGATCAGAAAAACCTTTACCAGCGACTGAGACTTATCACCGCAGACAGGAGCAGATTACAACAATAATTAATCAAGATCTGGCAAAAGTTCGGACCTGGGCGACAGGAATTTGGGCCAGTTCAACGCAGCAAAAACACATGTTCAATTCTAAACATGGTACTTTATTGTAATGAAACATTAGGACTGTTAGAGCCAATGGGGGAGATTTAATGGTCATAATTAAAGAGACTAAACCGAATGTAATTTTATTGAATGAAACTTGGCTAAAAGTCGAATATAATTTTCCAAAAAAATTATATGTATTGTATAAGCTAGTAGTTAGACAAGATAGAGAGGATGGATATTGTTGGTATTGCAACATGTGTTGGTGATAACATACATTTTTCAATTATTAATTATAACGTAAATGATGACTTAACACTATACATTATCTAACCATAAAAATAGCTAACTTAAATATAATTAATACTTCTTGGGGCTGTACCACAACCAATCCAAGTATTAGGAACCTAATAGGAGTAGTGGACGATAATGGCTATATATTATTAAGTAACGGTTCTACAAGACTTCATGCTCCTAATATTTCAGGAAATTCATTGGATATTACACTTATTAACCCTTTTCTGTTACTCATATCTACATAAAGGTCCTGCAGAATTGTGACAACGATCATTTTCTAACAGTATATGAGTTATACTGTAAAAACAAAGATGAAGCGGAATTTATGACCGTTCTACTCTAGGCAAGGCAGTAAATATTTTACAATTATTGAGCGTTCGGGATTTTTTGTACGAATAGGTCGATAAATCCTGAATACCTACCTGGTTTTAATTCTATTATTGCTTTTGTTACCGACTAGTGCTCTCTGGAGAGGTTTACCAATACTAGTAGCAATACCGAGCAGGACCCTTAATTGAGTTATTTTATACTATGCGCCGCTTCACAACCAACCGTAAGATGGCGGTACTTGGTTGAAACGGTGCTGGTAATTTCAGGCAGGGCCTTTTCGTACTTTTTCGCGTTGGTTGGTTTTCCTTAATGTGGAGGGAACTACTTGTATCTTTTTTTTTTAAATAATTGCTCAGATTCAAATTCCTATCATTGTAAGTATTATTTTTTGTATTTTTTTTCTCGTTTCTTATCAAATTTGTACCGCAAGCCAACAGGCAAATTCACATTTTAAATGCTTATTTTCCAAACCTTAAAGCTGACAACTGTTGATTTTTGTTAGTAAGGTTTCTTTTCTTAATCAAATTAAACAAGATAATAAAGCAATTGTCAGGTAAGTGCTTATAAAAGTTCTATTAATTAATATTTGTATGAAAATATTTGGTGGACATTTATGGACTGAATAAATCAGACTTGTTTTATAGAATAATTTATTCTATTATTTTTGTAAATTGCATTTCGTATTTTAAGATCCTGTTAATTGTTCCAACTTTTTGGGATCTGGAAAAATACATCTCCGTTGCAAATAAAATCCTTCCTCATCTGCTCACCAAACTGACATTTTATATGTTGGCCTAACCGACGTAAATCAACCGTTTCAAAGTAATATTTTTGTTTCAAAATATAAGATTAGGAATTTTACAAAAGCAGATTGGAACTGTTCTTATCATAAATTAATAATTGAATTGATGGATTTAAGTCAAAATATTTCCTTTGAGCATTTTGATTAAGTAATTAATATAGCAGCATCTCATGCTATCTCAAACAAATATTAAAATATTACAACGCAATTGGGAAATCCATGGTGGCATAATGACTGTAACTTAACATTGAGAAAAATAAAATACGCCATAAATACATTTAAAATGACATAAAATATTGACAATATTAGGTATATAAGCAAAACATATGATTGCGGTATCAAAGAGATTCTTTAAAAACCCAAAAGAAAAAAAAATATTGCATTCTGCGCTACTCTAAATAGAAACTCCAGCTCGATCTATATTTGGAATAAAGTTAAAAACTTGGATTATGGTAGTATTTTGAAAAGCCTAACAATAAAAAATCATTAGCTAAACTAGATACTATTCACAATCAAGGTATAAGAACTGCACTTGGATATATACGTTCTACTACAATAAACGCTGTCGTAGCGGTGGCCTCTGTGGTTGCCTGACCATAGAAGAAAATAGTTGGCTGTTAAGTTTGTGTCAAAGGGAACCATCCCTTTGCATCCCGTTAATGCAATATAGAGAGTTTGGTAGTAGAAATGTAGAAATTTGGAAAAATGGAGACTCGCCATATTTAATTCAAGCACTCAATTAGTGGTTAGCATATGTCAAGATAGTAATATCTATCCCACATCCAAAATCAAGTTTAGGAAAATAGAATTTTAGATTTAATGTTGAAATGGAATGATCCAGCAATTAAGGAACAATTTTTATGTAACACAGAAAAATATAAACATTAATGGACTTTTGCTTACTCTGATGCATCAAAGAACTCCACAAGGGTGGGTTACGGGGTGTTCATGCCGGGATTGAAACATAATTATTTAGCTGGAGTTCCGGGAGAACTCTGTATATGTACTGCTGAAATTGTGGCTATCTCTAAAGTAGCAAGAACAGTTTTACGAAAACATTTCAAAAGCTATTAATTTTCAGAAATTCATTAAGCGCACTTAAAACACTAAATAAGTGTAAAATTGACACGAACGCAGACTATATTAACTTACGTACAAAAATATTGCTTCTAAAGGAAAATAACAATTGCACTGCTTGGATCCCGAGACATGCAAACATATCAGGTAATGGGAGGAAGTTGCAAATATAGGTAGGAATCTAAATATCCCTGGAAAACTAGATTTGAATAAACATAAATAACCTTAATGTTAAAAAAAAATAATTGTACCGTAGTTTAATACTGAGTATTCTGAAATATTAAAAGATTTTGCTAAAACTACTTGGTTTAATAGGTGTGATTTTATGGACAGCAGACACATAACTACGATAATTAGAATAAGAATAGCTCGTTGTCTGATTGGTAGCATAAACCTAACTAAGTTAGGTTTATGCTGGTAGCCATTCATCTAGGATTGGCATAAGAGATAATCCCAATCGCGAATGTTTGGAGGATTTAGAATATTTCTTTCTGCAATGCCCTAAAAATATGTTGCCAGGTCTTAATGTGTATGAAGAATTTAGAGAGTTGGGATCGTTCGTCCCCCTAAATGTTAGAACAATTCTATGCAATTTGAACGCAAGAATAATAAGATTGATTAATTATTTTTTGAATATCGATAAAATTAAATTATAATTTTTTTAACCCGTCAAATTTTTGTCCTTTTCCTGCAAGATGCACTACCTAATTTGAGCTCCTCTGCTGCGCGGTACCATGTAATGTGTGACGTGTCTTCCATTCTTGTGTTTGTAACATACTAACTATCTTCCTATAATTTGAAGATTTTAACAGCATAAATAATACTATATATTGTGCAATTTTCTCCACAATACTTATTTTAGACGTCAGTGGGCGCGGCAGGGTTTAGAGCCAGACAAGGTCACGGTCACCCCTAATGAGCTGGCGAATTGCCCGCAAAGAGCAAAGCCAAAAAACGAAGAAACAGACATAATGTCACAATGTGTCATAAATTACATAATCGTCTTAAGTCCCCATTTACACCTTTAAAAAGTAAAGTCCCCAGAAAAAAGAAATCAAACCTAATGTAGGTACTCGATACCATGTATAAATTGTTCAATTAAATATATTGGACTCAGTGGCGTAACTAAAAATTTTTGGCCCCAACGCAAAATACATAAGGAGGCCCCCTTTTCAGTCACAAATCACAAATACTAAATAAAAATTAAACAACCAGCTTTAATTTTTTTATTTATTTTACATATAACATCAAAATATTTCTTTTTATCAATAACGGCAAAACTCTAAAATAACTTTAAATTTTAACCAAGTAGTAGTTATTAACGACGTTGGAAATATTATGAAATTTCCCTAGTTTAAAGCAACACTCGACTTAACTTATTAAAATCTAAAACGATTTTTTCTCGTTTTACACACTGCAAATTCATATGCATATTTAAGATCTAATTTGTTGGGAGCTTGACTTTCGACGGAAATTAAAGATAAATATTGAAATCGATCTTGAATGCCCTATTTGATTCCTTAAATACTTAGTTTACTAAAAGATTCTTCAGCTGACACATATATAATCGGCATGGTAAAATATAATAATAGGTCAATGTAAATTTGTTTAAATCAATTTTTTTTGTCATTCCTTGATCTAACTGTTTTTATAAATTGTAAGAGAAATTTTGCAATATGATTTGAGAATATTTTTGTTGATTGTAGCTCTTAAGGATTTGTTGAATTTATGAGATTTTTAGGTTGCAAAAACAAAAAGATACCACTTATCTTATTTAAACCTGTAAATCTAGTTGTTAACTGATACTTTATAATGTCAATACCTGATAAAAACACCAATTTAAAAAAATAAAAATTTTGTGTGCTTAAACCACACGATAGAAGTGAAAACTTCAACAAGCGGGGTCATCGTTTGTCAGAATTTCGATCCGAGCCTTCGTTGGAGAGATACCCCAAAATCCCCCCTTAAATTAGAGCCTCGGTCCTCCACGTATGGTCCATGTGGAGCACTTACCATAAAAATTTCGAACCCGTACCTCTTCCCGTTCTCCCGAAATTAATTATTTAAGTTTTTCCTTCTCCCCCCTACGGGGTCCCGTTTTCGTCCAGGATCTTCTTTTTAGGCCCGCTACATCCCCTGAAAATTTCAGCCCTCTACCTATACGGTAACATGCAGCGTTACGTGACGGCTCGGTCTCATTCAACCCCCACAAAAAAGTGCAGAGCGCGCCTAAAGAAGTTTTCACTTCAAAAGTGTTCCCTGGAATCAAAACGATGATCTAAAGTTAATTCATCAAATACTTTTTTTAATAACTTGTCGCTTACTCCTATAATTAGTTGGAATGTACCATTTCAGAGCAGTTGTTCGTGCTTCTTTTAGAACTTCATTATAGCGTTGACGGTAGTTTTCCCATATTGCTTTTTGTCCTTAGTAAAACAGAACTAGTTTCGTCCAAAGCAATTGTTTCTTTTTGTAAAGCTTTGGAAGTAAAATTCACTTCTGATAACACATAATGTAACCTAATAGATAACAATACCAACTCAACTCAAAATCTAGCAAATTTTTATTTCATCCCTAATTTTACTTGAAAGCTAAATTTTTTCAAGTTTTTTTTCACATTTACATCTTAATGGTTTATTAACAAAATGACCTAAATCACTTTCGAGTATTGTGTCTTTACTTGATATTACGGTGTCTGACGATATTTCAGCTTCATAGAACTTTTTAGTTTTAGCACACAGAAAAATTAGATCGCTTGTGCTGATGCCTGTGGCTTAGCCACCTGAAGTTGTGTTATACCGATCAAATATTCTGAGTGATCTTCGTCTATATAATATATAAATATAAATATAATTATTGTCCCCAATGTCATCGCGTTTGGACGTAAATGGCTGCAAATTTGATTCAGACTGCGATTTCGTCGAACAAAAAACATTTTCGTAATTTTTCTCTAATTCCAATTCTTTTTTTAGTTTTCTTTTAATTGCGGGCGCTTTTATAGTTTTTTTGTGGTCACTCATTTTTAAAACGTAGGAAAAATTAGCGTATCAAATACTAAAACTATAAGATAATGGTAAGGTAATGCTCTCGGCAACAGGTTAAAATATGTCAACAAAACGGGATTCCCGGGATGTCAAACCAAAAGATGATGGTGCTCACTGCGAATCAAATCAGGACTAATCCTGGTCGGCGAGTAACGAGTGTCGCGACGCTGATGTTGCCAAACTTTTCATTAGGTATTAAATTATGCAGAACTTAATAAAAAATAATCCTTGCTTGACAGAAAGGTATTCCTAGGTTCAGTTGACAGAAACCTTCAATATTAGGCACTGGACGAGTGGGCCCCCAAGCCTGGGGGCCCCAACGCATTGCGCTTACTTGTCTTATGGTAGTTACGCCACTGATTGGACTCACAACACAATATCTTGAAAATCGATTAAATGGTCTTAAATATACAAAAAAATGCATATACTGTATTACACAAACACGAAAGAAACACTAAGCATTAATATACAATAAAATAATGGCGAAAAGGATATCAACAATTCGACACATAAAATATAAGAAACAAAACTCTTCCCGAATCCTATATAGATAATAAAAAACACTGAAATCCAAGTGTATTTCTAACGAATTTAACGAAGCAAATAGAAGAATGAAAAATAGCTTTTACATTCCAGCCGTACTAAATATACAATTCATCATATATTATTTTCTCGAGTGATCATGAAACTCCAGGTTTTTAAATTCTTGTCTCTGTATACGTTGGAAAACTATGGTCTGTAAATTAGGTAGCTGTCTGAAAGTGAATGCCATTTTAATAAATTGTTCTTTTTTAGGAAAATAAATAATATGCTTGATAAAGCTCAATAATATGAGCGAAACGTGGCTGTGTGACTTTAAATAGATTTTTAACTTACCCAAAAAAATAAATAAATTCAATGAAATATAGTAAATGGTTAAAGAAAGTTATGAAATTATAGATATTACTATCATTTTTCAAAATAAGAACTTATCAAATAAAAAAAAATAAATTCTCAGATTAAAGTGTTACACTAAAAATCGCCTCCATCCTTAACCCGTCACCAATTCAAATCTGATGCCATAAAATCAACGCTTTATCACAAAACTGTTCAGTCTGAGTAAGAATTGCTTTACAAAAGCAAAACGTTGGTCACAGTTTTTCCGCCTCTCGTACCGAGTTTTCACACGAATTGTATTTTGTGCAGTAGGTGGAATTTGAATCGTTGGGATAGATCTTCAATGATTTTTTCAACAAAAACTGAAGTTTTTTAAAAAGTGTTATGTGACATGAAGTTTATATTCTAAAAAAATCGTTACTGATATAGTGATTTAAAAGGTCAAGAACAATTTTGAAAGGTACACTAAATGTTTTGCATTACTTGTTTGCAGATGCTGCAATTTGTTGACCAATATAGTAGGTCTCTTGAGCCTATATTTTTGCTTTCTGCAACATATAGGTACTATGATTTTGAAAGTCTCGATCCAATGGGAGTAGAAACCATCATTTATACAAGTGCATTTTTATTATTTTTTTAAATAGAGCATGTTCGAAAAATTTACATCATGCCAAACTTGTATTTTTTTAAATGAGGTATCCAGCATATTTTATTCTCTTATGCTATTGAGTATTTTAAAATTAGGTCGCTAGTTTCTATCAAATGTCTTTATAATATCAAATTTTAGGCCGAAAACAGCTGTGTTTACTATATAAAAATTCAAGTTTCCTCGTATTTCAATATCCAACACAAGTTATTACACTTTGCTTAAAAACATATCAAATGTCTGTTACTTAT
>MU183754.1:13019-29401 GCA_016904865.1 Pissodes strobi
GAGATGAAATTGTGACATATTTTTCTCTGTGCTAAATTGCCGATGAATTGTCATAGCAATGAGATATTCAGCGTACAATCATTCGGTCGTATAGACCCATATGCTTCTTTTTATGAGAAATGCAAAAATTTTCCAAAAATATTCGCTATAAGGCATCTATGGATTTCATTCCACCCTAACAAAGCTATTATGGATAAGAACGACGCAGATTCCAGCCAGGATGATATTTTAATACCTATAAATAATATACAGTGTGTCCACGGCTTCACTGAGAGAAAACTCTATTAGCCGCTAATAGAAATCTATTATCGCGAACAAAATATCTGCATTTTATTAGGCGCCAGGAAAGTGTTTTATTGTGGTAAATAGAGAGTTCTTTTTGGAAACACTTTTTAGCCGCTAATAGATTTTTATTCTTAATATTATTTTTTTACTAGAATAAAGGAGTTTTTAAAAAACTAAAACGTTCCCTGATAGCACAAAATATTTTATAAATATTTTTAAAAAACATTTGTTAAATATTTGCGTGACAGATTTTTAAGTATTTAATAAATATCTGTTTTGAATATTTATTTTATATATTTGAATTATTTATTTTACATTTGTTTTAAATTATGTATTTAATATTTTATTGAATTATTTGTTTTATATATACTTACCTATTTTGAACTCGACTTTGAATACTTATTTTATATTATTTTAATTAATTGTTTTACATTAGAAGGGATCATTTTGGAATGGGACTAATGGGAGTAAAAATGTTGAAGGTTTATAAAAATAGTTTTGATAGATTAATTTTTTTATTTTTTCATAATTGTTATCATTCGATGTAGTGTTGCCCTGAACACTTACTAGTTCATGAAAATAATTGTAATTACTACTAACATTATCTAAGTTAATTTCTGCATTAGAATGAATTGTGCTTGGCGATTCTAATAAAACACATTGTCTTTTACTTATTAAAGACTGCTTCATTTTTTTAAGTCTATATCTCGCACAGTAGGTGGAGTTTGTATACTTTGTATTAATTTTTATCGTTGTTCGGGTAAACCGTAAAGCAAGACGATCAAAAAATGAGCAATGGAGCCATACATTCAAACAAACATACCTTGCTGTTACATAACAAACTATAACAAATAACAAAAAAACTAAAATTAGTTTAACACGTACACGAACCTGCACAAAACAACAACAAACAACCTCCAACGATTTACCAAAAAACTGTCACTCACTGTATCACAAATATTACGGCAATCGTATAAAATAACTTGAATTATTCAACAGAAAAAAGATGAAACCACGATAAAGTAAGTTGAATGAAAAACAGCCTGGAATACGATACACATATCCTGGAAGGAAATGTGGTATGCCGTATGCCTTCCCATTCCTAACCTAACAAACAGCAAAGTGGGATAATCGGAAAAACGACCGACGAATAAACATGAGTTCCAAAATATTTATTTAATATTAGTTAAATATTTGCAATAAATATATTTTTACAAATGTTTTCTAAATATTATTGGTTCTACTAAAATATGAAGTTCTTTGAGAAACCACGGAAATCACAGCAATTGATCAATGCAATATCTTACTATTAATAATAGGTAGCGAGCACAGGACTAAGGCAATTTAACTGAATTTTGAAATATTTATTTAATATTACGTAAATATTTGCAACAAATATTTTTTTGGAAATATTTCCTAAATATTTTATTTTCTAAAAAATATTTAATAAAGATATGAATATTTTTAAAATATTTATAAAATATTAAGTGCCATCAGGGTTACTTTTAAAACCAATAATGGTAACCATTGTTACTGTTGCCAACTTTCTGATAGTGATTAGAAGAAAAGTAGGTATAATTACAAAATATATTTATGCGACATTACATAGTTTTTTTCTGTAATTAAACCTCTTCTTTTTTAATTATAACTAGGCTTCTATTTATTTAACTTTTTATTGTTTAGCGCCTATTGCTTTTTATAAGTTGAATTTGTGGACAACTTTGAAGGTAAGTACGTCATTTTGTTTCTGAGCCGTTCGTTTAACTTAACGCTTGTTTAGGTATGTCTGATTATACCTAATGTTTTGGCTTGGCGGAAATGCATTTGGCAGGATTATAGCCTTCCTTATTGGAGTCTAATGCACATAATAGTCACTAAAAGGTTTATTTTAGGTAAGGTTAGTTTATTTTAGTTTTATCTGACCAATACCAACAGGAGAAACTATAGTTCTGCCTAACGCATTCGTCCAGACCAAAATATTAGATATAATCAGACATCATATGCTTTAAACAGTCGTTAAGTTAAAACAAACAGTTAAGAAATATAATGGTTATCTTCACAGTTGTCCAGAAATTGAATTAAACCCCATTTCAGAATTTGCCCTTTATACGCACAACAGTGCAATATTTATGATGGCAATTCACACAGGTCCAATGCGAAAACGCGAGCAAAGAGCATAAACATCTCAAATTTAAATACACTACAAAGGGACCACCCAACAGCCAACCTGTGTAACGACTAATGATGCCGATATCTGATGGTCGTTTGCAAAATTATGTCCGCCCTATACTATACCATATAATCGGTTTCTATGAAAATAGTATATTATTTTATATGGAGGAAAAGTAATACTTTTCATGGCGCGCTCGTGTTTAACAGCCGAACGGAGTGAGGCTGGTTATAGAGAGCAAGCCATGAAAAGTAACTTTTCCTCCAAATAAAATATGCTGTTTTTTCTTCAAATGTCGACAAATCAATGCAAAAAGTCTCCTTTTAATAGTAATAATAATTATTATTAAAGATAAGTGGGTTCGCAAGGCGGCTTAGACCGGTGCGGTGTCGGTGAATAGGCTCAGTTTGTTGATATAGTAATGTCACATAAAGCTGTCAGTGGACACTGTCAACAATAATTATTTTTTTTAAAATTGCGTTTTCGATTGCGTTTTAGTTCCGTATTGATAAGCAGTTATTGAGTAAGTTCGATCAAATAATAACCAATTTGTTCCTAAATTAGTGATTTTTAGAAATGCAGTCACAAATTGAGTGATAAATACAAATTTTAGTTTAATAACTCTTGAGTTGTTGACGCTTATTTTGATGTTTGTTTGTATTGTATCTATGTTGATATGACAACACTTTTACCTCCGCCGGCGGAAAAGTGAAAAGTAAAGCTCCGGCGGAGGAAAAACGAAACTTCACTGCCGCCTACACAGTCGAGTAATGATGGATTTACTGACGTTTGAAGAAAAAATAATTTAAATCGGATACCTATTTCTCTTTCAGCTAACAAATTCAAGGCAACGACAAGAATATATATAACACACTCCTGGACAAAATTAACGCAACCACATATTAAATCATACAAATCGGTATAATTAATTAACTTTTTTAATTTCTTATGGGCATTGGTTACACTAAAAGTTAGAAAAGACATTTTCGGATACTTTAAAAGAGAATTAGCTACAATATGTCTGTATAAGATTTGAATTAAAATTATTCTTAAGATCTAATAGCAAAATCGTTGAAATTATGAAATTATGAAAGCATGAAATTAATGGTTATAGAAATAAATTAATGGTTTAACTGGGACACTAGTAGCATGTGTTGCCTTTTCTACTTCGGATTACAGCATTTATGCGCCTAGGGCATGGTTCTAATTAAATTTTGGATAACATTTTGAGGAATTTGTTCCCATTCTGTGATAACTGCATTTTCAAGTTCCCTCAGGTTTCTAGGTGCAAGTATATGACGTTTTACATTTCTTTTAAAGTAATCCCATGCATGTTCGATCGGATCCATGCCCGGGCTTTTTCGTGGCCATTGCATAATTGGTATATCAACTTGATTAAGATAATCGAGTGCCTCCCTAGCCACGTGAGGTCGAGCGTTGTCTTGCATGAACAAGAAATTGGGTCCCACAAAATGGCCGAATGGCATCACATGATCTACTACAATATTCTCATTCTCAAGATAGTAACAGCATTCATAGATCTCGTACGGACAGGAACTAATTCTGTGCGAGCGTCAAAGCAGATGCCACCCCATGACATAACAGGGCCACCGCCAAATCGAATCATTGCAGAAATATTGCAAGTAGCAGATCCATATCCTGGTCTTCGCCATACTCGCTCATGACCATCTGGATATTTTAGGGTAACCCTAGTTTTATCTGTGAAGAAAACTTGTTTCCAATCATCCACAGACCAATTTTGATGATTTTGAGCAAAATGAAACCTGGCAACTCTGTTCTCTCTAGTAAGCAAGTGCGCAGTGGCTGGTCTGCTACTATTCAATCCAGCTTCACTTAACCGTATTCTAACTGTTCTCGAAGAAATTGCGACATTGTGAGTAGCTTCGAGTTCGATTCTCATCATAGAACTAGCGACAGTCCTGTTTCTTAAAGCATATTGTCTAAGAAAGCTTTCATGTCGGTCATTAGTTCGTCGTTTTCGCCCTTGCCCTGGCCTTCTAGAATAAGTTTCTACTTCGGCCAAACGTCTTACCATACCACTTATTGCGTAAGGATGTTTGCCTAACAAATTGGCAACATAACTCTGACAATATCCCTCGTCCAATAGAACTAATACCTGCGCTACCTCGTGTTCAGTTAAATTTCTTGTTCGATTCATTTTTCCCACTTTTCGGAGTCACAAATAAAACACTATGCCATAAAAACGTATTCCTTTCAAAAAAAGTAACAAATTATAAGCTTAATTTTAAAGAAAATCTATAGCAAGATTTTCACAAAATTATTTATCTTCTACAAAATTTCTTAAAACTGTAAATCTAAACGAATTGTTTTGATTGCTGTCAATAATAACATCACAAAACATTCACAGCCACTATTCAAATACTCGATAAACTTCAAAAGTGGCATGAGAAAAAGGTAAATACGTTTTTTGGATAATTTAATATTGTTGCGTTAATTTTGTCCAGAAGATGTATCACAACTAAAAAGAACACTGAATTTTAATTGGTTGAAAAGGTTAACTATAATAATCACGTTTTAGTTACTAAAAATGAAACCTTAATTAATAAGAATGGAAAATTTTATTTTATTTTATTAGCTATGAAAATAGACTACAAAAATATTTTTATGACTAAAATAACATTTCAAAAAAATATCGTCAATTGCCTTTAAAAGTCTGTATCATAGTGAATACAAAAATACTTTAATTATTACAAATGTTTTTTCTTTGTGGATATTCGTTTTAAACCAAAAAAATAGTCTAATAGCTAGATTTTTCTCAGTGTTGGATTGCAAACACGATAAACTTTTCTATTATCTATTTTGCACAATATAAAGCTTATTCTTTAGAAAAAGTTCTGCTTGAAAACTATATTTAAAATTCGATTACGAATTTTTAGACTTGCAAAATACGATTTCATAAATTTTTTAATTTACACCAAAAATTATTCCTTATAAAATAAATTCTCCTTCTCGAGAAACCTCGAAAACTATAACTTAATTTAAATGTTGTGTCTGAAAAATATAATTTTTTAGACTTGTAAAGGGCAAGGCGTTTTAATTTAAAACTTACCCATATCCCTTAAAATATTTATCTGGTTTCTCAGTAAACGGAACTTTTGATCGCCTATATATTTTGCAGTCGTACTTTATAAATATAACAATATTACCTGTTCTGATATGGTGTAATCCTTTTTTATTTTCATCCGAATGATATTTGGGTATTTCGACAACAGGCTAATAATTTGAAAAGTCTGAGTTTTTCGTTGCCCAAAACACAGCTGTGTAGTCACACTCTGTAAAATCATGAAAACCTGGTAACGGATTACAGATATCTGGTCCTAATTTTATATAATAGCTTGTTTAGATATATTATCCTATCTTTATTCAAATATTTTTTCCTAATAGCTTTCCCTTATATCCAACAATATTATTGGAATATCTATATCCGATGCTTTTATGACAATATTATGGCATACAATTTTTGAGACATGGCGCATTCTGGAATCGGTTCCTCATGCGCAATGGTTTGTGGTGAATCAGATATAGAAAGTAAAAGCCTCGGTAAAAGCCATGCCATCAACAAGGACTGCTTCGATTAAGCTTGGTCCTTCGAGATATGGATCAAAGGATTTCAATACCTTAAGGATAAACATTTGTTTATCTCAGACTTCCATCCAAATTCCAGTGACAAATTTATATCTATCGATAAAACCAGCAGCTTACTTGTTAAATTTTGCACCATTTCCAATGTATGAATTACTTATTATTATTTTACTGAATATTATATTCTCTTTCTCTCTAATATCAATATTTAATGTGCTTAATTTGATTTTTGAAAGCTGTTAATTTTCCAAACCTGGATATATCAAAGTTTCTGTATAATTTCAGAGTTGTCTTAAGCATAGAATATTTGGCCGCCGGTCCATATTAAAGCTATCTGTTCGATGTTGGAGAAATACGACAGAAGGAAGTCATCGTTAACCAATTGCAGTGGTACATCCTTATCTTTTATCCATTTTTTTAAATTGTTGAATCTCGGTCGTAACTGTGCTTCTATTTTACTGGTATAATATGAGCGAAAGCTTCTCCTTAGAAATTTATCCCATTTGTCTTGCCGTGCATTTGCTTAACTTTATCTGCGGGTTTATATGTAACATAATCACATATAGAATAAATAACCATTAATATGTATATTATGTATTTAATATCTGTGAATAAACCAATATTGTACAATTTTTAGCTTTTTTTAATTCAACGGTGGGTTCACCGATCTGATGAAGTCTTTGCCATTTTCTTTAAGTTGGCAAAAATGCATTGTCAACTGGTGAATACATCGGAGAATTAAAGAAAGCGCTTAATCTTTAGATGTTCTTTATATCGAGATGATAAACTTTGATAAAGTGTTATTTTGTCTTGATTCATACTCAGTTCATCTGATATTAGTTCATAGCGGGGCAAATTTTTATAAGGATTTCAAAGTGCAGAATTTGAAATGCTGTGGCAAATAGCGGGTGTTTTTTTTAACATCTATTAGAGTATGCGTCTCTGCTATAAACCCATTTATTTTCAACTTGTAGGTGATCTACATAATAATATTCTTCGATCAATTTTCCGATAGCCTTGAGGTATGTTGTTTTAATGTAGAAAGCGGCCAATTGTATAAAAAATATATTATATAGATAGGGGCCTGTGTACCTTCAGGGCCCGCTCTAGGGCCGGACAACCCGGACATTTGTCCGGGGCGGCAAATTGAAAGGGCGGCATTTTTTCACAAAATGTCCAGTTAATGGAAAAAATAAATAATTAAATGAAAAAAAATGTATAGGATTAAATTGTAGTGTAAAAAAACATCTGTTGCGACCGACGGGAATCGAACCCGCAGCGGCGGAATGACAGGTAAGAACGCTACCTTCTACACCACCGAGGCGTTGCAGAAATTTTGCTAAAACGGTAAAAGGGACTAACACAAACTAAATTAAAGATTCGAAAAATGGCCCATTCGAAGAATTACACATTCGAAAAATTATCGATTCGAAGAATTGTCTTTTCGAAAAACTGTCCATTCGAAGAAATTTCGTTCGAAGAACTGTCGTTCGAATAATTGTCATTCGAAAAACCACCCGCATTCAGATGAAATTGGCGTTGAGGCTAGTTTTGAATCAACAATACAATACCACGACATCGTGTAAGAAGAAGAAAACCCCATTTCTCATACAAAACACGAGATGAACCGATCGAAGATCCCAAAGAAAAATATAAGATCGATTTTTTTTATTTTACAATTGATCAAGCACGAAATGTTCTAGATGTTAGATTTAAACAACTTAGTCACCATAGTAACTATTTTCAATTCTTATATAATATATACGAATTGAAAAACATGTCTAAAGAGACGCTATTAAAACACCGGAAGGATTTAGAAAGTATTTTAACTGATGGTGATTCTGTTGACATAAATAGGGTAGAATTAGCAGAGGAAATTTCTGCAGTTTTGGACAAAAATGAGAGCCCGAGCAATGTACTAAAATTAATAACTATGTTAAATTTTGCACCAAACCTTAGTTGCCTTAAGAATATTGCTGACTATACCAATAACGGTTGCAAGTGGGGAAAGGAGTTTTTCAAAATTAAAATTAATCAAGAACTTTATACATTCCACTACCACGCAGAATCGTTTTAATGGTTTAGCCATTTTGGCGATTGAGCATGAAATTGCTGATCAAATAAATTTAAAAGAGGTAATAAAAAAGTTTTCAGAAATAAAAGTGAGAAAGAAATGTTTCCTGTGACTTTAAAGGAGCTGATGTTATTTTTGTTTTTATAGGATGTAAGTTTTGTTTGTGCAGTTGTGAAAACACATTTTTGTAATAATATTAAAAATGCACCTAGTTAAAAATTAGTTTGCTTTACATTATTTTGGTATTTGTACTAGCCTTGGACCCATAGTGTTACCTTCAAACGTATTAAAAATTATTGTTTATAGGAATAAGTGTTATATTAATATTACCGTTTTTAATGTTTTTTGTTTTGTCCTACTTGAACTTTAATTATGTTATATGTTTCTTTTTGAATATACGTTTTTAATATAATTTAAAACCATTTGATTTTTATTTTAAACAAAAGATATACATTTTTAAATGTATATTAGGGGCGGCAATTTGCCTTTTTGTCCGGGGCGACGTAAACGCTGAAGCGGGCCCTGGTACCTTGTATCTGAAATGCTATTTTTGCAAGTGCCAAATCATTCTAAATAGTGACAACTTCTTGGTTTGTTTCTTGGACAATTATTTTGCCATATTTAAACTTTTCGCTTCAAAAGCCGACGAAGTCGGAGACATGTTAATCATTGGTAAATAATACATTTTTGGAGCTGAAAAATAGTTTATACGACTTCGCGTCGGCCATAAAAATCTCCTTGAACAGAAAAGCAAACTTTCACAGCTAGCAATGTAAATAACTATTTGATAAAATCGATCATTAAACTAGACTTGTCACTTTAACACCGTTGACTTGGAGGGGGATACCGATTTTTTCGTCTGAAGTCTTATTTTAAATTTAGACTTAAGTAAAGGAATCGATTACTGCAGGAAATATTTTTGATCAAGATCGTTTACCAGGATGAAATTATGTCATTTAGACAGGCTTCTGCCAAGTTTAAAAAAAAATCAGGCGTCTGCCAAATTTCAAATAAAAATCACCTGCCTAAGTAGAAAAAGTATCTGTACCAGTTATTTGATTAAGCATATTTTTTTTTTTTGATAAATGCAATTTACTAAAACCATATAGCCTGCCCTTTTAAGTCATTCCCTAGGAGAATGCTACCACCCTAAAATGATCAACGTTCGGTTTTGTTATTCTAAATGGCATGCAAAACCATCACCATATATACAAAATTTTGATCATTATCGTTCAACATTTGTCTGCCAGCTCTCCTACTGTTTGTAATGATTTAGGTAGTCCCTTATTTACAGTGCCATTTTAAAGATAAGGGCGAATGAGAGTGTTCAATTACCCAGTTGTATAAAATAATTCATATAGTCTTCTTTATACCCGAGACCTGATATTGTACATATAACTTCATAGCAGGGCAAACATTATTCTGCAACTGAGTGCATGCAACTAGCATCATTATATAACTAGCTGTCACTTCTAATGTATCCACTGAGGGTTATAAAATGAAAAATACTGGAGTTTAATGTGGCTTTCTCCAAAGAGCGATCTCTAGAAATTTGGCTGATTTTTTTTCCTGTTATCCTCTTAAGTACCATGGGGAAGTGTTAGAAGTATTATTTGGGTTTTGATATCGTCGAATAAGAGATAATTTGCGCAGACTATCGAAACTATTCTCTTTTAAGAAAACGTAATTTTTATTTGATGATGCCGATGTATGGAAACTGGTTTTAGTTTTATAAAAATCAATTATTCGATCCCAGAATATTACTCGTGCCACGTCACAACTTCACAAGTATTGAGGAATAAAATAAAAACTTGGTCAAAACCATATTCCTGCAGTATTGCCGACCTCAGACGGCGTGCTTCGCCCTTGTAAAGGTTGTACATCTGCTCAGGTCATAAACAGGGGTTAATCCCCCTGCTCTCCTTAAGGCCTGTCAAGCTCATATGTCTTCTAAGATAGCAGGCCTGTAGTGACCCTCACTAGAGTGCTCGGTGACCGCTTATCTCTCGTCAGGAGCCATTCCGCACTGGTTTAATAAGATTCAGTAATAAAGTTCTTGGACTGTCTGCTGCTCCTGAAAGTTTCTGCACTATCTTGAGAGAGACTGATCAGTCCACTCTTTGATTGCTGCTCTTAATTGGGCTCTAAGATCGGCTCCGGGGCTATGCAAGGTGCGCCGAAGCCAGCCGTAGCTTCACTCTTTTGCTTTGTGCTAGCCGCTCCAAGACATTCCCGCAATCTTCGGCCAATTTAGAGCTGATCCTGAGTGCACAGACAACCATGGCTATCAAAGCAAATTACTACTTTCTGTTTTCTTTGTAACTTTTTTTATACGTAACTGGCCAGCTTCTGATTTTCCCTTCAAACATCCCGCGCCTTTGCTGTCTGTCAGCTTTCCATATACTAGAATAATTATGGTCAGAACGCTAATCACAGTTGCGTTAATTGCTTTAATTTTATGAATGAAAATTAATATGCTTCAAAATTCACGGAACTGGTTCATCGTTTATTTACAGCTAGAATTTTACGTAACCGCACATTACTAACAAATGGATCCAGTAATCTATTATTTGACTTACTAAAACGCAATTCCGTTCAGAATTTCTTTTTAAATATATTCTACAATAAAATAAATTATAATAACGACTCAAATAGACGAACACCAAGTAATATCATTTCAAATTTGCCAAATTTAGTTTGTGTCATATTTTATTCTTATTAAGGATAACTAATTATTAAGTATTTCAAGAGATACACTTTATACCAATAATAGCCATAGAAATACTATTGTGTATAACTTGCTAACATTTTCCTGTAGAACAAATTGGGTGACTGCGGTCATATTATAACAGTCTGTGAAATTTTAAATCTTGAAATGTATCAACTGCGTATAATAAATTATTTTTAAATAGTTAAATGTGTGAGTACACGTTTTCAAACAAAGAAAACACGAAATATGAAATATTCGGATACATATTAGGAACTTAAATTTGTATAGATTGATATTCAAGATATCGCCAAATGAGTTGTATTTACTTCAGCATCGTCTTTTCTTCGGCGTTACAGCGTCAAAAAATACATAATTAAGACATCACCGAATTAGGTTTGGAAAATCTCTATGCCCAACAAATTTCAGCCAATAAGGCTAAAGAGGCAATTTACTATAATACATGTAACGCTGCACAGCTTATTCGAAATATTTACAAATAGCATAAGAAGTTATCTTAAATTATTTGCAAACAGAGTAAAATTTTCAAAGCAGGAAAAATCACATGAACAACTTGTGAGAACATTGGTATTGCATGTTTTTGTGAGGTGTCCCTATTTTAAACTTGTCTTAGGATTTATCAGTGAAGTTCTGATATACTTCAGAATGTGTGCATCTTACGAAAAAAATCGGCTGTAGAGACTTTCTAAAATTTTAGAGCTATTAGTTGAAAACTTAATTATTAATGTTGGTGCTCGTTACAACATTTACAAGCAAAAATAAATTTGTTTTCAAAATAACGTGGATTTAAATTATTTTATTTGTTGACTTAATGAGAATATTCTGAAGTATTTTGCAATTAGAATACCTGAACACTGTTATTTACTTGTCGTCGAAAAATTCAGACGAGAAATGGCAAGCATGCATGGATAAAAGTTCAAATAAAATATTGGATCGCACAAAAACCATTCATCAACTCAAGGGAATATTTTATCAGGGTCTCTCAATAGAGATTGGTTAGATTTTTTGATAGAACAGTTTTACATTGCCCCCTTCTAAATAAATTACAATATTGCCCCAGTGGAGTTCGTCTCGTAGTTAAATCAATATTAGCAGAGAAATTTAAAAAGAAAATTCAGTCTGCGGGTTAGCCTCTCTGAAAGAAGACGTTTCTTAGGAAAACAAGAAGATATGCTTTACAGTTAAAGGTCGTATTACTTGTATTGAAAGAATGAAAGATACATTCTTCTCACAGGAATATTAATATACTATGTAATATCTGCTGCTAATAATATCTGCATGAGCTGGTATGAAAGAATAACAATAAAACCATCAAGAATGAAACGTAATTGTTATTAAGTAGATGATAGATACATCAACTAGACGTAAATCTTAATTATCCGTAAGCCCAACTATAACATTCACAGTGGAAGCACTAGAATAAGGATTAAAACCGACATTTTTTGATTTTCTAGACAAATTACATATAATAGTATATGATACAATGATCATGATGGCTATTGAGACACGAGCATGAGAGTTACGAGCCATTAAATGTGAGTTGCATACACTATTTCTTGTACGATTTAATTTCTAAAATTTACTAGGTAAATTGTCTAGGCACTGTCAAAATTAATAACTTTTAAATCTGTCATGATCATGGTTGTCTTTGATATTGACCGAATATCACTGCAATGTTGAATTTTGATTGGTTGTAACCCAGTTTAATAATGAAGCGTCAGTATCAAAATGAGCTTCATTATGATACTGGTAGTAAATGTCTAATAAATCAATGAAAGTATAGAAGTAGAACAATAACATATTACGACAACACTAGTTAGTTTGGGTTACCGGGCAACAATTATTAAGAAACAACATTCCATAAGTGGAAGGATAAATTATCGAATTGGAAGTCAACAGGACTTAACAAAAACGTCATATTGAAGACAAGACCGATGTGCCAATAAAATAATCAAAGCTTTTATTTAAAGTAGGTATCTAACTTGCAAATGTGGGCTAGTTTGGACTAGTAGTTAGTTTGGGTTAGTTTGGTATAGTTCAAATTATACTAGTACAAAAGAAAGTGAAACATGGAGGTTTGACATTGCACAGCATGCTTGGATTAGTATGACATATACTTCTATGGTTCAAAGAAATTGAACAAAATCTAATAATTTTTAAGTCATTTAGCAAGAGAAATTAACAGTTATTAATATATTAAAACGAAGCACGTCAATAACTACGAAACATATGGCATGATTAACCTCATACTACTTGAGCATAAGAAATGCACCTATATTTACTTTATAATGAATGAAGATAAAATTATTTTAGTGGAATCATTGTCATTATTAAAATAGTGTGAGGTAAGTGCAAGGATCTTCTTTATTTTATTGAAAGTGCCCCTTACCTTCCCATTGAGTTCTCCCTTAAACGAATAAGCCATTAAAAATGTACGATATTTATCATAGTATTTAAAATAAAAATTTATTATAGATAAAATATTCCATTGTCTTTTTATTTTTATTAATCAGCTATTAAATGACAATCGGTGCAAATGCGGTTGTTAGCAATGGGAAATTAAGGAAGCCTACTAACTGCACTATTAAACAATTTATGTATGTAACAATTATCTTCATTATTAAACATTTTACCAAATAGTTCCAGGCTTTTCAACGTGTGCTTTGTCTGAAAAAACATAAAACTGTTTTGGCTTCCTTTTGGGCAAAATATCAATCAAATCTCAAATCAACATTTTTACATCATAAGTACAAGTAGGCCACGTTTCGAAAAAACATTTTAGAATATGGATAATAGATATGTTATCATTAGTACCATAAAAAATTCATAATTTCTTGCATGGTTTCTAATATCTAAAATATAGTACGTCCTTCTAGTGCAAATTAAAGCATTTCGATGTATAGTGGAGTCTTTGTTTCCACCAGTTTTAACTCCTTCTTAAATGAGTAGTCAGTATATATTATGACGGAGCAATTAGTTAATCAATTCTAGGAATATATGGTTAAATGAAAGTAATTAAACATAGTTTAACGCGCGCAGGGAGTAAAATTTGAAGGTCGCGATCCCCGATCCCAAGACACGGCGGCTGGCGATCGCAACACGATACACGACGAGCGACACGAAAAATATGGGAATATTGTTATTGTGATATCTTTGTTAGTTTACAAGCAAAAAATATGGGATTTGCTCTATTACCTTGTCAAGACATAAGCGCAACTTTTATGAAGAATATTTTTTTTTCATTTAGGCCTTCCCTTTTTGTTAATTGATATATTTAAAAAACTACTTTTTAACCAGATCCGTTGCGATATGGATAAGATTTTATTGTGATATCTTTGTTAGTTTGCAAGCAAAAAATATGGGATTTGCTCGATCACCTTGTCAAGACATAAGCGAAACTTTTATGAAGATTTTTTTTTCATTTAGGCCTTCTCTTTTTGTTAATTGAGTGATATATTTTAGAAAACTACTTTTTAACCAAATCCGTTGCGATATGTATAAGATTTTGTAGTAATATCTTTGTTAGTTTGCAAGCAAAAAATATGGGTTTTGCTCTATTACATTGTCAAGACATAAGCGAAACTCTTATGAAGAATATATTTTTTTTCATTTAGGCCTTTCCTTTTTGTTAATTGAGTGGTATATTAAAAAAAAACTATTTTTTAACCAAATCCGTTACGATATGTATAAGGCTAGGGCGTTTAAGTTTAAGAAGTTTCACTTCAGATATGCGCACATAGTGCACACACAACCCTTTTTTTTAATGGGACACCCTTTATATTAGGGTGTTAATAAATTGGTTCCCAGTAGGTAGGAAATAAAAGGGTAGTTTCAAACATCTGATAATAATATGTAAATCGGTTCTTAAGCCTAAACCTAAAAAGGTCGTTGGTAAATTGGTTCCCCAAATAAATTTGAGGCAGGTATCTAATAAATTAGAAAGATATTGGGGATGTGAAAGTACTGACATTTTAGTTTGCATTTCTGCTCTATGGCTATCACTTAGGTACTTGTGTATACTTTGGGTTAATTTGGATTAGTTTCTTTTCACTGTGCTGGGATCAGCGTCCTTGTCCAGCTGCCATTTCTTGCATCCTCTGCCCCTCGTCTTTGCCATTCCTGCAACGTTGTCTCTTTTGCTATATGTTTTACGTCCTTTCCCTGCCTATGACCTCTGCTTCTCTCCTCAATTTGCAGATCTATAGGTTTGATGCCTGCCAGTACCAGTACCGCGTCCGTCGAAGTAGTGCGGAATGCGCTGCAGACTTGTATTGCCAGCTTCCTTTGGACTTTGAGAAGCATGTTTCGGTATTTCTTGAAACTCACTAAACCGCCCCACGCGGGAGCTGCGTATAGCATTATAGAATGGGTGACCGCACTCAGCACCATTCTTTTCATTAACGATGGTCCTCCCCTGTTGGGCATTAGCCGACTCAAAGCCATAGCCGATGCCTCCGCTTTTCTACAAGTTTTTCGAATGTGTTCCTTTATAGTCGCACCCTGACCGATACACACTCCTAGATATTTTATCTCCGATTTACTACCGATCTCTGAATCCAAAACCTCAATAGTAACTCTCCTGTTTGCCCTCCTATGTGCCAGCATCACCGCTTCCGTGTTCTCTGGAGCCAGTGCCAAGTTCATTTCCCTCATCCTCTCCGCGATTCTGTGTAGGGCTGTATTTGCTGTTGACACTAATGCTGTCTCGGACTTCTCCGTCACTACTACCGCCAGGTCGTCAGCGTAGCCGATAAGAGTGACCCCTTGTGGCATTTCTAGTGTCAGAACGTTGTCGTAATAAAGGTTCCATAAGAGTGGGCCGAGAACAGAGCCCTGTGGTACTCCGCAGGAAATCTGCATCTTTCTCTCATCTCCTATTAGCAGTTCCCGGTCGGTGAAGTAGCAGGAAATGATCTTGATGAGGTATGGTGGGATGTTTTTCTTCTCAAGGCGTCTATGATTCCTGGCCACGGTGCCGAATTGAAGGCATTTTTGACATCAAGTGTGACCATTAAACATAGCTTCCTGTTCTGCGCAGCCAATCTTTTCGCATCTTTCGCCTCCTGTAGCACACGCATAATAGCATCTGTTGTAGAGTATCCCTTCCGAAATCCAAATTGGTTCTTGGCTAGACCTCCATTTCTGTCTATCATATCAGTTATCCTGTCTTTCAGGAGATGCTCCAGCAATTTGCCCATGACATCGCGGAGACAGAGCGGTCTGTAGGAAGGTTCCCGCTGGCCCTGTTTTGGCGGTTTTTCCAGCAAGACTAATCTAGCTTTTTTCCAGACTCGTGGAAACTCACCGCTGATCAGTTGTTTATTCATTAGTTTGAGACATTCATCTGGTACGGTTTTCACAACGCTCTGTATAACTTCTGGCCCAGGTGCCTTTTTGAGTTTGATTCTGCTAGTTGCCCTTTCCAACTCCTCCCTGTTGAATAAGGGTATGTCTCGTTCGATCAGTTCAATGTGTTCCCAGTGTACTAGTTGCTGTTTTGG
>MU183754.1:77326-107276 GCA_016904865.1 Pissodes strobi
CGTTAGAAAAAATCTAACAATTAAAAACTCACTATAGGATTTTTTTTTATTTTTTGAGATAATTCACTATTGTTCTAGGAGTGCCTAGTGGACTTCCCCACCCACCTTTAGAACCATTTAGGCTGGGTGGGAGAGCTCCGATAACACCGACATCAAGTCATGTTAGTATTATTCTAACACGCGACCGATCACGTTAGTGCATTAGTTAGAAAAAATCTCACGACGCGACCTTTGGTGCTGGTGAAAATTCGGTTAATCTATTTTGTATTTGCTTGTATTTTCTGCTATAGGTGTGATAAAACGTATACAAATATTAGGTAAGTATATTATACAGTGCCGTAAAAAAGTCGGCATCAAATGAGATTTTTTTTATCATTAGAGACAAGTGAAATTTAACAACGCAGTTAGTCTCTGCTTGTCTACAACAACAAATGAGGTATACCATAATAGTTGTTCGACATGCTTTACCTGTCAAATTTGACATTCCATATTATAAATGTCGGGAAGTGGCCTTTTTATTAGAATTTTATACTAAAAAAATATGTAAAATTAGAAGGTAATGTTGGAAATAAATATCATTTTCTCTCTTTTCAGTTATAATGGATAAAAGAACAGAAGAGTTGTGGTTGAAGTGGTATGAAGAGGCCCCTTCAGATGTGGACGTTCAGTCAGAAGAAGATTCAGATATCAGTAATGCTCCTTCGGATCATAGCGAGCACCATACCGACACGGAACAATCCGCTGATGAAGATCCTATAGGTCAACTAACTGCATCACCTGCTCCAATTGCAACACGAGAACCAAGTTTTTTTGGAAAAGATGGTACCGTCTGGCTAAAGCATAAGCCAGTTGTTCAGAGAGGTAAGACCAAGGCACAAAACATTGTCACCAAACTACCAGGCGTAAAAGGGGTTGCGCGAAACGCTAAAGAAATTATCGATTGCTGGCAGTTGTTTTTTCCACTTGAGGTTTTAGGAAGCATTGTAAAGTATACAAACCAGAAGCTGGACCAAATAAGGACATCCTATGGACGCCCCAGAGATTGTCCGGCAACCGATTTAGAAGAAATTATGGCTTTCCTATGACTTCTTTATTTAGCTGGGATTAAAAAAGATCAACATCTAAACACTCACGAGCTTTGGGCACAAGACGGCACCGCTCCAGACTACTTCATCGCTACCATGTCTGAAAGACGTTTCCATATATTGGTGAGAGCTCTTCGATTTGATAACCTTAGTGACCGGAATGAAAGGTCAAAACTAGATAATCTGGCTCCTATTCGTAATCTTTTTGACAAATTTGTGGAAATATGTTACACTAGGTATACTCCAGGCCAATATGTAATAATTGACGAAATGTTGGATCGCTTCAGAGGTAGATGCCGTTTTCGACAATATATAGCAAACAAGCCTGCGAAATATGGCATAAAAATTAACGCTTTGGTTGATGCTAGAAGTTTTTATATTCATAACATGGAGGTGTATGCAGGAAAGCAACCGGTAGGTCCTTTTCAAGTCCCCAATGATGCTGGCAGCATTGTAAAACGACTTATAAAACCTATTGATAACACCGGACGAAATATTACGGCCGACAATTATTTTACGTCAATTCCACTTGCAAACGACTTGTACAGTAATTATCGCCTGACGCTAGTAGATACTCTGCGAAAAAATAAGCCGCAAATACCACTTCGATTACTAAGTACTGCGGATAGAGAAATTGGCAGTACTATGTGTGCATATGGATCTGGCAACAACCACTGCACTCTGACATCTTACGTTCCAAAAAAAGGGAAGAATGTTTTGATGGTTTCAACATTTCATGATGATGACAGTATCGATCCTGAATCTCTGGTGCTAAAACCAGAAGTAATCACCTTCTATAATGTAACAAAAGGAGGTGTAGATGTTGCCGATCGAATGAAATCTGAATACTCGGTCACAAGAGTTAGTAACCGTTGGCCTTTTTCTCTGTTTTGTACAATGATGAATGTGGCAACCATAAACTCACAAATAATCTACAAAACCAATACCAATCAAATTACTCTCAGAAGAAGCTATATAATGTATTTGGCAAAGAAACTTACATATCCTCACATCACACGACGTGCGTCTCTTACTAATCTGCCGTTGACCCTGATGCAAAAAATATCAGCCATAGCGAATATAAAGGCAGTAGCTTTACCACAAGTTCAAGTACGGCAAGAAAAACCAAGATGTGGCTTTTGTCCGAAACGTAAAAATAGGTTTACGCAAAATAAATGTAATAATTGTCAAGTTCCACTATGTAAAGAACATACCGCCTCTACCACGTTTGTTTGTGTTAGTGGTACTGAGAATTCCGACTTATAAGATCTGTGACGTTTGTGTAACCAAATAGGTTTGAATAAATCGTTTTTCTTATTACCGCTGTTGTTTTAATATTCATCTAAATTTAATATAAAACTATTTTAGCACAAAATACCTAATATTTCAAATGTTAGAAAAAATCTATACGCGCGACCTCTTACGTATATGGGAAGGATGCGACCGATCCCGGGTTAAAGCCTAAAACATATCATTTTGATGAAAATGTTTAAAGGCTACATCGAACATTAAAGCTACATAATATTATTAAAGGCATAGACAGAAGCAATAATTTACTAAATTAATATATAAAAACTTGTTTACCTATTCAACAAATTTTAATTTCTATCTTAACTCTCCCTTACATTATTTAACTCGTTTTCCACAAGGACACCCTTGTAAACGTGTTAGCTTGTCACCTGCACGTTCGCTTTTCTGACATTCTTCTACTATAGGAAAAACAAATAATAAATCTACAAAACTAGCGACGGTCGGTCGCCGCGAAAACGATATAATGGTCTTTGGTCTTCCATTTAAGATGAGCTTTCATGAACTACTCAAGCCTTATTTCCCAGCGGTTTTTCTACTAATCTGAGATAAAAAATATTTGCTTTGTAAGATAAGGTTACTCTGTATACATTTGTGTTTAAAAATGCTGTAATTTACTTCCAATTTAAAATATATGCGTACGAACTGTGTATAGCACATAAAAAAGTGAAATATACTAAAATATATCAAATGCTCAAATCCCAACTTTGAGCCCGATATCTCCAATACCAGTCGATGCATTTTGGTCCTTAACAACTTTAAAATATCAAAATTAATCTATAAAATTTGCGCGGGGTCTCTTCTTACTACCTGTTCTTTTGCGCCAAGCTCCCTGTACTCATTTTAATATTGGGAGACAAATTTTAAGAAAAATCAGAATTGCTCTTGTTCTTTGGAAATTTAAATTACAAGCAATTAACACGTATTTTAAAAGTTATATTATTAATAGTCTTCTCCTCTCGTTTGTCACGTTCTCCAGTACGTACATTTTTAGGGAATAATATATATTTTTAAGCAGCATAAATTTTTGTCAAAGACTAACGATGGAATCAAAAATATTATGGTTTTTATTTGATTTTCATCCCTTTATAAACGCTTAAAGAAAGTTAAAAAAAAATAAAAACTGTAGAAACTAACAATATTCTAAAAAAGCTCGCTAATTAAAAACATCTTTAATATAATCTCGGAACGTAGGCAAATATACTATAAAGTTCCCGCCAAATGAAATTTAACTGGGTTCTTAAATATGATGCCTGCAATGCATATAAATTTAATAGCAATGTGTTCGGTATTATTTGATCTGATTTTTCTAAAGAACATAGTCGTAAACCAAAAGGATTTACTTTTTCCTGGTTGTAGTTATGTTTTAGTAATATTTTAAGATGTAAACAGTCCTATATCTGGGTTACATGTATTGATTGCTATCTCAATTCCTGGCCCAGATAAATTAGCAAATAGTTAAATTGAGGTTTTTATATCAAAATTCTCTTAATTTTCTTGCCATCGAGTTAAGATTCTTTTTGAGCATAAGCTTTTTCAGCTGGTCCATCCCTTCATTACAATCTATTATTACCTGCCGTCTGTATCCAACTAAGTTCGGAGTGAAGCAATAATGTGATAACAGTTCACGGGCAGTTTGCTTCTTTTTAACAATCCTCTTTAATACAAAATGTTTTTCGATTCTGATTTAAAATCCTGCATGGTGACTGTTTGATATAAGCAGAAAAATATTAAAACAATCGTTTTATTGGCAATGAGAAAATATAAAACCTGCATATTTATTTACTTATTAATTATTGCAAGATAAGTACAAGCGAACTATAATTAGATTCACCTTAAAACATAATTTGAAACATGGAATTCCTTGAAAAAAATCTGATTTATTTACTTAAACATTATATTAATATGTGTCAGCTACTTTTTCTTTAAACGACTTCTAATATATAAACTGACAAAAATTAATTTTAAATTTAACTCCGTTTTCTTTGACTTTTCAGCGTCTCGCATTTCCCAAATGTTTATATTGTAAGTAGCAAGTAAGTTTAAGGGACTCTTTTGCGTTTCGTGAATTAACGTTTCAACAGCTAATCTGGTCAGGACCTAGTGTTTATCGTATTTACGGCAATTTACACACTAGACAAATCGTTAAGTTTGGACTTGCATCTAGAAAAAATAATCATCTATTTGCACCTGCCGCAGAATTTGTGGAAAAACCTTCGTGCACGGTTTCGCGTCATAGGACCTGCTGCTATCGTCGTAAACTCTGGAATCGGAGGATGGTGTTTCTTGATTTAAGCTGATTATTTACTAGTATATTTTTCAAAATATTTGATAAGCGCTGACTGTATCTTATTATTTCCATGTGAAAATTAGCATTGCTATTGCTGCTTCTTGAGGATGTGCTGTATTGTTCTTTTCTTGTAGCCAATTCTTGTCAAGACATTTTGAAGTAAGTTTATTTCTTCTATGTAGTGTCTAAGTCTGTCAGCGTCTTTGAATGGAGGACTAGAGATTTTGCTACGGCAAATAGTTGAACTAGGTGACCATGTAAGTAAGCGTTAAGATGTCTGTTAGTATGAGTGGGTTTGCGATAAACTATGTGTGCCAGAGAACTATCCTGTTTTCTTTTAGCAAGACGTCTAGATACGGTAGTTTCCTCGTCTGTTTCTTGTTCCCATGGTGAACTTTATCCTTGGATGTGCTGTATTAAAATAGTGTAGGAAACTATTCAGATTTTCTTCGCTATCTTGCCAAATTAAAGCTGTCACCTACATGGCGCAACCATATACTCGGTTTGTGTGTCGCTGTCTGCAATACATGTGTCTGAATTTCTTCCATAAGGAAATTGAGTAGAGCAGGGGATAGGGGAGATCACATAGGTCCCCTTCAATTTGTCTGTATCGTTAATTTCCGCACATGAAATAAGTGACTGCATATTAAGTTTCGTAAGCAAATTAGCGTGACTACTATCAACCAACACTTTTTATTAAGATTCAGTATTACCAATTATGTAAAGCTGATAGAAATGTTGCTGCATATTCCTTTCCAGGTGCCCATACCAATATCCATACCCATATAAAGTAATTAGGAACAAAACCATCAATTACGGGTTTTATGTCGAGTTAATATGTTAATTTAAAAATGTAAAATTAATGCAAAACTTTAATGTATCTATACTAAATTCACATGTGCTACCTTAAGAAGAAGGCAAGAAGTAACCTAATCAATATTTTAACATAAATGAATGACAAAAAACATTTTAACAAGGACAAAATGGAAAAACAAAGTAGGTCGACAACTCATAAATTTTACGAAAATACTGGATTTCAAATGCAAGAAAACGGTACCGTGAGTGGAAACGGAACATTTAAAAACCGCGTCAGTGCAGACTATTCGACCGATAACAAATGGAGAAAGCTAAGTATTGTTCAGATAACGAAAGAGGTGTTACCTCGGTTGGAAAATTACCGAAATTCCCGGAGAACGGTTAGAAGACCATCTCTAGGAGAGCTACATGGAACTGAGGGCCATATTAAGGTAAGTTCAAATATTAATATGTATATATGTATTTTGTACGAACTATTCTAGTTTGGATACAGTTGTCAATATGGCTCTTGTACAAAAATATGACGTCTCTGACGTTGATCAGGAGTTAGGTTTTTGGTTTTTAATACATTATTTTAAATATGTGATTTAACTCGATATTAAGATTACAATGCATTCTTGAAGCGTAGTTTCTGGACCTGCAAAATGTCTTGCTTCCATTTCTGCCGGCTTATCCCGCTTCGTGGGTGAAACTGCCCGTTGGTACGGGATTTGATGGAACGTAATAATTCGTAATATCTTGAATATTGTTGGACTGATTTTCATGACTCTAGTATATACTTAAGGTGTATACGGGATTTGTCGCGCATACTTGGTTCTTTGATATACCTGCCATGTGTCTATATAAGTTGCGATATCTGACTTCATTATATTCTCAAATATTTATTATATCTTCGTTTGAATCACCTGATTAATTAATCACGTTATCAATCTCCAAGACGTTGACTTATATTCTTCATAATGTATCTGAACTGCTATTATATTTATCGTCTTTATACACTATCTCATAGTCAAATTCCTCTAAACGTAGCTGCCACCTTACAAGTTTACTATTTGGTTCTTTGTGGTTAAACAATCATACTAGTGGATGGTAATTATAATATATTTTAAATTTTCCTCCATACAACTAACATCGAAAATACTTACATGTCCAGACAATTGCTAACAACTCATTTTCTCTAGTAGAGTAGGTATCTAGTTTCTTTCAGAATTTCAGAATCGGAATAGTATGTTTCATTACCAGTCTGGAAACTAGGCTTTTACGGTGCGCGCACGACACTTTCTGGTGTGATACGTAGCCGAACACCGGAAGTCGTGCAAGCACGGGAAAAGCTGTTTCTGAACGTGTAATGAACGATATTTTTCATAATACCTCTCTGAAATCAAAACATAAAATTATTATAATTTTATGTAGGTATCCAAAATCATTTCATAATGCATTTTGAATTAAAATGTAAGCAAACGTCAAACTTGCAAGACAAGCAAGGCACAGTCATCTAATATATTTATCAAGCGTTGCTATGGAAATGTGTTTGTATGCTTTATTTTAATTGAATAGGCAGCTAGTTTTGATCTATTTGTGACAGGTAAGGTCAGAATAAATAAAATAACTTTACTTAAAATTAAACTAATAACGCTAAAATGTACTAGATTAATTTTGTAGACTGCATCGCGGTATAATTTTAGCCCAATTTGTTATACTTTATGCTTATTTTGTAACTAAATAACTGCAAATTTACCACTTTAAATTA
The DNA here is from genome assembly GCA_016904865.1 of Pissodes strobi. Taxonomy (NCBI): domain Eukaryota; kingdom Metazoa; phylum Arthropoda; class Insecta; order Coleoptera; family Curculionidae; genus Pissodes; species Pissodes strobi. The sequence goes on from MU183754.1 coordinate 84,576, forward strand.
GGGAACGCGAACAACTTTTCCCGTGTGCCCGCACCGGAAAACTTTTTCCCGTGCGCACCGGAAAGATTTACCTACTTTCTTTGCTCTACAGAGACGTCCAAAATGATAGTTTTCAGAGAGGTAATATGAAAAAATTAATAAAAATTTGTTACTTGCCTGTCATTGGTACTTCGCTCTGTGACAGACGAGTGCCGATAACTACGTTACTTACGTCCGTTGTTAATGTGTATTATAGTTCTATAAAATGCGGATATTGCAGAATCGGAAAATGTATTAAAAATTTGTTACTTCGCTATTTTTCTTTAGGCATGCTGTCATTGGCTTTGTTATTTTAGCAAAGTCCTTTATAAACTTTCTGTAGTATCCAAGAACTCCTAAGATACTTTTAATATCCTTCTGCGTTGATGGTATTGGGCAATGTTTACTGCGTCAACTTTTTTTGGATTTGGTCTTATACTTTCTGGGGTTATTATGTGTCCGAGATAATATTCCGCTTCCTTCCAAGAGGCATCCTTTTAAATTCAGAGTGTCCATTCATTGTCGAAAAAGACGCTTTTGATATATCTTCTGGTTTCACTTGAATTTAGTAGTAAACTGATGCCAAGTCTAATGCAGTAAGACAATTTTATTTTCCCAGTTTATATCTAAAATATCAGTAATATTCGGCAAGGGATATATGTCGCCTATAAACTGATCATTTAATCTACGCACGTTAATTACTATTCTCCATTTACGCTTGCCTGATGCATCTATCCTTTTTAGTATAACCCAGATCGGCCTAGACAAAGGGAATTCGGATGTTGTATTGTCCCTTGCTGGAACATTTTACTTTATCCTTGTGAATTTCTGGAAATCGATAACTATTTGTGTAGATGGGTGTTTCATCAGTTACATATATTTTTTATCTTATTTTATCAGTAATGCACAGCGGCATTTGTCAATATAAAATATGTCGCTATATGTAAAACACAAATTCATAATTAGTGATTTCTAGTGGCGGATTTACCGGTACGCTTAGTATGTTGAAGCGTAGGAACTCGAGCAGCGTGGGCCCCGCTGCTGCTGCGCTGGGGCCCTCAATTATTTTTTTTTATCAATATCAGTAAAGAAATTAAAAAAAAATCTCTTTTCGAAGCACTATTTTGTCCCTTTAATGCGCAATTTTTTTCTGTAACCTTAAAAAATATAGGTATTAATGGATGTGTAGGGGTTCAAATAAAGACGGAAAAATAATGATACCAGTTGTTATTATTACTTAGGCACAAGAGAAGTACATATTTCGAACACTTTATACACGTTTGGCAAAAAATCTTTATCCATACGATTTTAATGCGATAACAGAGTACGTTAAATACGAGACTTAAAGTTAAAAAGAGAAAGAGACGGAATTCCCCTGGCTTCCCCTACTCCCCTTCCATTCAGCAACAAACGCGCGGACGCTCTCGCATAGGACGACCTTCGTTGGCGACGAAGACCACCGAGGCAGATCGACGAACTTTCTGTATTACGGCGTTGCCGAACTTGGTGAATATTCATTAGATCAGGTGATTTTGAGAAGGTTTTGTTGATTGGTGAAAATTGTTTATTTTATAGGTCAAATCTGGTGATTTATGGAATATTGTACAATTTACATTTTTTTCTATGCGGATTGCAGTCAAATAAAAACCTCTATTGTATTGTACGTATTTTGGTAAATTTATACTATAACGGCATGCAACGCCAGCTGGGATTTTTTAGAGTTCGGAACTTCCCCGAAAACTGCGTTACCCTAAAATATAAAAATAATTCGCGTCTACCTACCGCAATTTTCAGCCTTCACGCATGCGTACGCGCTATTTCATATAATTTTCAAAGTTATTTTTTCTTCATTTGCATTGCATTGCCTTGGGTTAGATTGGGTTAGTTTTGTTTGGTTGCGCCCCCGGAGCGAGCGAAGCGAACGGATGGGCACTTGTGAAGCGAAATATTAGAACGACAACAGTGGGCTGCTGCGAAAATTTGCGGTAGGTACACGCGAATTAAAAATAAAGTCCGAGCATCATATTTCCGCTTTGCTTGCGTTGAGTCTTGCTCTTGAATTATTTCCTTCCCCTACCGATTAATTTCGACATATTATTCGTCATTTAGGAATTTTGCAATTTAAGAAGACCCATTGTTGGCTCATTGCGTATGACGCTTTGTTCTACTGGTTTTTTTAAATTGTACTGTGTTGTTTGTTAGATAGAGAGTGTTGTTGCAAATAGTAGCATTGATACAAGTTTGGACTGCATTCAGGCAAACAAACGAAAATAGCCAACATTGCTTTTGCTACAATATTCCAGATAAGCTTTTGGTTAAACGTTCTGCATTCATTTATAGTAAAAGATGAAGTAGTTGTATAAATATCGTATTCAGTTTAAATTTTTATTGAACAGGTATGTCATGTCAAGTTAAAGTTAAGTTTGCAATGCTAAACGGTTAATGTTTTCGTTACATTGAATACATAGAACCATTCCTATTTTATTTTTATTTTTAAATTAAGTTTTTAATTAGATTTGGGTGGAAATTATTAATTATTATTTTTTTTGTAACCAATTTGTTAAAAAAAACATAACTGCTGATAAAATCTGGTCAAATCTGATAACTTTTCAATTCGCAGAATCTGGTGAAATCTGACAATCGCCTGGCAACACTGTCTGTAAGCGCATAGAAACAGGTCAAACAGGTTATTTTATTTTGCATCATTTCCGCACAGCCTTTTGTAATCAATAATTTTAAAATCACTGTTGTATTTTCGGATAGAACAGTGATTAAAAGTAACTAAGAAACAAAGAAAATTTCGCAAAAATCGTAAAAATGAAGTATGCCAGAAATAATCTGTCCTCAGCGACGTGTCCCTTACTGAACTAAACTAAACTACTAAAACTAAACAGTGTTGCCAGAGCGGCAAAGCCAAAAATCGCTACAACCTGGTGTGAAAAGTCGCTACTTTCTTCTGGCGCAGACAGAGGCGTAGTATCCTAAAAAAAAAAAAAAAAAACGTGTTTTTTTACAGAATAGGATTTTTTATTTTGCTGCATAAAATTGGAAGGGAAAAATAGTTAATAAAAACGTAGGAGGAACAAAATAGTGTTTTCACTAAAACTAACAACATAACACACAACACATCAAAAACTAATTTAATTAGTCACTACCCAATAAGAAAAACGTTGGACAAAATACAAAACCAATCATTGTTGTATTTTGATTATCATGAATTAGTTAAAGATTGATTAGCAGTTGGTATAAAGTATACTGCCTATAGCAGAAGGTAAATGCACTAAATTGCGTTTAGGCAGACGAACACACAAATTATGGAACATGGAATAAAAACAAAAGGTTTTGACCAGAACGATCGATTTCGGGGAAGTCCCGGACCCCGGACCACAACTGATGCGATCTAATCCGAGCCGAGCCGATAGAGCAGACATGACAGTGGCTCCCGGTCCTCAATTATAATTTGAATATCAAGATAAATACGATAATTCTAAATCGCAAAACAGTGATTAACAAAACTTCCTAACCTAATTCAAAATTCGAAAAAGTCGCTACAAATAGGCTTGTTTTTGTAAATCGCCGCTATGTCTCACAGTCATCAAAAAGTCGCTATTTTCGCGACAAGTCGCTACGAATGGCAACACTGAAACTAAACTCGAATCGGACGGTCGCCGACAGCGAACGCCGAGTGACCACGCCTTGCTGGAAGGGGAAAGCTGCGCAAGGAATGGCATACGTTGTGTCTCTTTTTAACTTTAGGTCTCGTATCTAACGTACTCTGTTATCGCATTAAAATCCTATGGATAAAAATTTCTTGCCAATCGTGTATAAGAAAATGAAGAATATTTGGGAAATTTGCATCTTTGCGTTTCTAGGGTGTACCAATGGCCAATATTATTAGTTACCTTGCCTTAAGGTGCGTCCAGACTTGTGACAAAACCCCGTGACGTGACAGCGTCGCGAACATTTTCACGACGAGGCGAACTTCGATGCGTGTCATCTTCGCCTGATATCGTCGCGTGTCATCGTCGCGTATCATAGTCGCGTTCGCAGCGTTCCGCTCATTTAAATAAAAAACAGTCAGTCATCATGGACGTTGCAGCAGCAGCATACATACAGTTATAGATCATTTATTACGTAATAAAAGAAAAATAAAACAAAAAAGATGGTGGCAGCAACATCTTTACACTAAAAGACTGAAATATGGAGGAAACCATTTACTTGAAGATCTAAAATAATAGCGCTCTTTATAAAAACTTTACGAGAATGTCACCAACAGATTTTGAATATCTTTTGAATTTAATTGGACCAAAAAATGCTAAAAAAACACTTTTTGAGGAAAGCTATATATATCCAAGAGAGGCTAGCTGTAAAGCTCAGACTTTTAGCTACTGGTGATTCATTCACCAGCCTGCAGTACGTACTTAAAATTTCTAAGCAATCAGTAAGTGAAAAACTCGATGAAAAAGTTCCAAAGGTATGCGAGGCTCTCGTAGGAATGCTAAAAGACAATATAAATAGTTCGGTTTTTTGTATCCCACAATATTTCCTTTCCTCCATATAATTCTCTAAATATTAAAGTTGTCTCCTGTGTTCATTCCATCCTGATTTTAAGGTGCGTCCAGACCTGTGACAAGACCGCGTATCGTGACACCGCCGCGAACCTCGTCGCGTATAGTCTGGACGGTACCCCGTAACCGCAACGCGTGACATCGCTGCGTTTACCGCGTGTTATCAGTCCGTTCCATGTCCTGTCGGTCTTTTAGCGTCGCATCAAAGGGATGCTACGCCGTTTGGTTCGACAAGTCTGGACGGGACCGCGTATCATCAGAACGTTTTGCATATTTAATTGAATTTTAATCATTGTAGCGGCTATTTTGTTTCGAATTAGTATTTGTTTTTTTAATATCAAGATGGAATGGGAACAGGAGACAACGTTAACATTTATAGAATTACGCAATAAATGATCTATAACTATGTACGCTGCTGCTGCAACGTCCATGATGACCGACTGTTTTTTTATTTAAACGAGCGGAACGCTGTGAACGGGACAATGATACGCGACGATGACACGTGGGGATGATAGGCGACGATGACACGCATCGAAGTTCGTCTCGTCGTGAAAATGTTCGCGACGCTGTCACGTCACGGAGTCTTGTCACAAGTCTGGACGCACCTGAACGGAATGATGACACGCGGTAAACGCGGCGAAGTCACGCGTTGCGGTTACGGATTACGGAGTACCGTCCAGACTATACGCGACGAGGTTCGCGGCGGTGTCACGATACACGGTCTTGTCACAGTTCTGGACGCACCTTTATATTACTTGAAGGAATATACTGTTGTTGCGATCTCTCCTTTTTCTCCAAAATTTATTTCTCAAAGTCCGACAGTCTACTTCGTTTTACTAAGCGCTGAATTCACATATTGCACAAACAATAAGCAACTTCAGCTCTGAAACCGGCAGCATTTTTTTTAGGTTAAGTTTTTAAACAGTTTTTTCTTGATTTTGGGTATGTCTTGGGTTAGTTTGGGTTAGCACCTGGTTAGTTTCCTTTTCTTGAGTCCCCGTAGCGAGCGAAGCGAGCGGAGGGCCATGCGAAAAGTGAAATATTATATAACAGCGTATTTCAGGTGCCCAAATCAGTGCGTTAACCCCTTAGGGAACGGATACCTCCGTTTCCTACACGATTAGCGCACTCGGTTGCGGACGTCTCCGTTCCCTAAGGGGTTAACGCACTGATTTGGGCACCTTAAATACGCTGTTATATAATATTTCACTTTTCGCATGGCCCTCCGCCCGCTTCGCTCGCTACGGGACTCAAGAAAAGGAATCTAACCAGGTGCTAACCCAAACTAACCCAAGACATACCCAAAATCAAAAAAAAACTGTTTAAAAACTTAACCTAAAAAAAATAAAAAAAAGCAACGGGGTTTGAACCCGGACCGCCGATAGCCGCCGAATTGAGACCTAACCATCTAGACCTCTCGCCCACGAGGGCTCTTGCCGCAAATTGATTGCATCGCGAAGACATGGCGCGATTAGGTGCGTTAACCCCTTGGGGAACGGAGACTTCCGTTTCCTACACGATTAGCGCACTCCGTCGCGCTAGCCGAATAGGAAACGGAAAACAGCAAACCGGCAAGCTTAATATATTTTTGTTCTCCTCTCTGAATGATAGAACGCCGATAAAGAAGCCAAGCATTGATCAGTGTCATAGCAAGAAGGTGACTGAACAATCTCATATACCACTTTTTGGTTTACTTTGGTATGGTAGCGTCCTATAAGGCTATCCATAATAGTCCTACGGCCCGTGTACAGTTTATGCAACGATTTTAGGCAGTTTCGTTATATCAACAATCGATTGTACCCCTATCATATAGTTACGTATGAGGTATCAGCTGGCTAGGTAACGGTGGGAGTGGCCGTGAGAGTGTTGAAAACACGGAAAAAAAATCGTGACCTGAAATAATTTCAGGAAACACGAAACTTTTATGCGGAAAAGGTTATGTTAAATAATTAACATTGCCAGCTGGGCGGGGGGCGGTGGATTAATTGTCAGCTGGTGGTCCAAATTGATCAAGAATGATTCCTAGGTGTTTGATGTTGTCTTTCGGGATTATAGGGGCGTCATGTATGAGTATGGGGGTTGTTTCATTGTCTAAGAATTTTCTAGAAAATACGGCTAGCGGCAGGTGTCATAAAATGTAGTTACCTGCGCCATATGGGCAGTAAGTCTGTCTGTAGCGTCTTATGCATTGAAGGCATGGGAACAGATGGTCGTATCGTCGGCGTAAAAGGCCTTGGACGTTTGCGGATGGGAGGAAAGGTCAGCTATGTAATAACTGAATAGTTGCGGTGATAGTACCGTTCTCTGAGGGACTCCGGCCCTAATCAGTCTCGAAGTCGAGATCGATTTCTTGACGCGTACTGAGAAGGTTCGCCCGGCCAAGTATGACGCGGCAAGGGCTGCTATGTGTAGTGGAAAGTTAAACGTTATGAAAAGTTTGTGCAGCAGGCCGTTATGCCACACTCGGTCGAACGCCCTCTCGATGTCCAGTAACAATAAAGCTGTTCAATGCCTATAATTGAATGCTCCATAAATATGCTGCACGATCGTCGCAGCCGACATATTAGTGCTATGCCGACTACGAAAAGCAAACCGCTCATCAGGCAATACATGGAGGTCCTCGGCTACTTTATTGAATCTAGGCAACAAGAGCTTCTCAGTAAGTTTGCTCATTGTGTTGAGGAGTGAAATAGGTCTGTCTGTAAGAACTAGTAACTTTCGGATCTTTTCCGGGCTTAGGGACCTTCCAAAAACTAGGAAAGTGTTGCTAGCGAAGTATGGCCTTAGCTATGTCCATATAATGTATAAGGGTCTTTTTAGGGAGGTTTTTGAGGATGAGATAGGGGATAGTATCTGATCCCGGAGCCTTATTTCTTGGCAGGCGACCGAGGGCACTTCGTATCTCGCTCGGTGTGATAAGCAGTTTATCCAGCACAGGAGGCGGAATTGGGTACGATATGTGTAAAAAAGGCGTAATTTGTCTTGTGATTTGCGCGTGCAATGGCACGGTGTCTGGTATTTCCCTGTTAAGGCGAGAAAGTCCGCGAACGCTTCAGCCTTCCCGCGGTCATTAAAGACTTCCTCGCCATTATGATAAATGGCGGCAATATCGGCTGAATTGTCGCGAACCCGTCTCGCGAGCTTCCATAGGGAGACGTCTGCAGTGCCCAGCTCATTCACAAATTTCATCCAAACCGCCTCTCTGTGCTTTCGAATATTCTGCTTTATTTGCTCTGTTAGAGCGTTAGCTCTGAGCTTATCTAGCGAAGTGCGTCGAATTTGGTTCCGGAATTTGATTATGTTTATGATTTCATCAGGAACTGTTTCCACGAATGGTTTCTTCCTGATTACCGGACACATTGCGTCCCTGACGCGCTGGATATTGCTGGTAAGTGTGTTAACTTCGTTCTCCAGTGCCTGGACGCAAATGATTTGTTTTGGGATAACTGTTATGTCATTTAACCTCTTTCGGAGCACCCTCCAGTCGAGATTTTTATATGAAATAAACATTTCATCGGTTTCCGGCCGCCTAACTCTCGTTAGACTAATCTTGACTGGGAGGTGATCCGAGTTTAGGTCGTTTATTTTATTTTAGTGACGATATATTATCTATCCCTCGACTCATCGCAACATCCAGGACTGAAGGCACGCAGCGCTCACGGTAGTAGGTAGGACCGTTAGGTCGGTGAAATAGGATATCATGATTATCTTCAAGAAGTTCAAAAAGCACTCGGCCTTTGTGCGTGGTGTTATTATCGCCAAACATCACATGTTTCGCGTTTAGATTGCCAAGCACTAGCGTTTTCTTCCCCGGTTCTAGGAGCGGGAACAAGTCAGCTTGCGTGATACGCAGAAAGGGGGGAGCGTACACACCGCTTACACACAGGCGACAGGACACCTTCCAGCTCGATACTGACGAGCTCTATGGCCGACATGAGACGGGTCATTCTTTTATATGGGAGGGACCTGTGTGTTAGACATGCCACGCCCCCATTTGCGCCGACTGGCCTATCAAACCTTTCGACTTGGAAAAATGGACAAATACACACCTATGGTTTCGATTTAACTGCAATAGCAAGTAAAATGGACTAGTCGTAAAAATACGACGCCGCTGGTGGCAGTTTGACCGATTTCCTACCAAGGAATATCTTGCGCACAGACTTGCGCAGATGTGAAAAAAGAAGATGTGATATTGCTGTTATTGCTATATTCCGTGACGGGGGTACAATCGATTGTTGATATAAACAAACAATATTATATGCTACGCAAAAGAATATTCTTTGATATAAATAAACTTCCTGAAATAGTCGCATAAATGAAATGTACGCGGGCCGTAGGACTGTAAAGTCAACTCCTCTCAAATTGGCACAATCAATATTTATCCTCTGCATGCCTTTTCAATCATACTATTCAATTTTTCCTATTAGGAGTTCTCCAAATCTCCACTATATTACGTAGATAACAAAAAGACAGTCTTATTTTCCCTCCAGGCAACTGATGATATGCCCTATATCTACTCCCTCAAACTCACAGACAAATTCAACCGAAAAATCAAGATCTATTTTCTTTATGTTTTCTTCTGATGGTAACTTATAGTTTGGTAAACGACTAGGTCTCACAGTGCCTAAGGAATAAATATCTTTTTATCCGATCAAATGGAAAACTACACCTTTCCGATGTGTTTTCTCACCGCAAAAGTCACGATTCCAGTATATTGTATTCATTGCTTGGCAACATGCAATAACTGTACGGGAATAGGCAATAACTGTACGGGAATATTCGTCCTATTCAAACGCCTTGTTTGACAGATCTGACGTTTATCAAAAGTAACATTTAGTTTCCGTAGTTACGTAATAAACTTCTAGCTCGCACGATTCAAAACTTGATATTATGTTGAGTTTAAATTTAAAACACCGTTTTCATTTAGAGTAATATTATTTGGCTCTAGTTTTATAAGTACGTATTCTAATTAATTCTGATCGAATAAAAAAAAGTATGGGCAACTCTTAGGAAAAGCACATTCCTGGACTCCTGTGTTGCTGGACGAGTTGACGACTATTGTTAGCCAGGTAATCCAATAAAAGCAAAGTTGTATAATAGTTGTCAAAATATATGACATATTTTTCCGTTCGGAACATTTCGTGACTACCTAACAATCATATTGGTACTAGCTCCAAGATTATGCTCTTCTGGGAGACGATTTATTTCATCATTTTCTCAAACTCAGATTTGTTGGAAAATCACTAACGCCACATGAAATTAAAATTTTGTTTCTATGGTTCAGTTCACGCTCAAAAGTTAGCGTTGCGCCTTATGGCAATGCTTTTCTTATGGGGAATAACTGCATTGTTGCCAACTCGGGCGCCTTTAAATCGTGACGGCATATCAGTTTTGAAGCATGTCCTAAATTGATTCACAAGGCTTGGGAGGAGCCATAACTTACGATTCGCGCATGATCCATTTAGTATCGGTAAAACAGACGGCTCGAAAGTGAGGTTAGATAGGACGCTGATTTCAAATCCCAAACAATAACAAATAACATATATACAGAAGTTGTTATCTTATGGAAAGGCAAATATATCCAAAACCTGTGAAATTTAGAATCAGTGGAATCTTTGCTATGAGAAACTACAATATGCAATTATGCATGCGATATTGATATGTGGTTAATTGATTAATTGAAGAAACATTCAACTTAATTCAAAAGCATACTGTGAAACAAACTTGGCCGATAGAACAGTTTATTGTTATTTCTCATAAGATTGTGAACTTGTAAGCATCTGTAAAGTGCAGTAAATAAATTAATAAAAACAAAAATTTACCATTGCAGTAAACTTTGTCATATATTTAAATTTGACTGTAAATGCAATTTTATTTTTCGGTTAGCTACGGTTTTTGTTGTTTTATCATTTATTTAATCTATTCACATTATAGAGGTGTTCTGTAGTAGATAAAACTGAAAGACCTCAAACATGTACCTTTTATTTAGTTTGGGTTACATATATTGTAGGTAAGTAAGTTTTGTTTATAATTGATTTGTGTTGTGCAACGGTTTAAATGCTTAGGTTCGTAAAAGTTTATTTCGTTTTTGTACAAGTTTTGCTTATTATGTAGCTGTAAATAACGCCATTACGGCCTTAGTTCAAACTTTTAATAATATTTACGTTATTTTTAGCATAAGACATCTCATGTAAAATATATGAAATGGGTGATGGTATAGCATAATATTGTATTTGAGTTTGTTGTACCCCAGTTATATCTCAAAATAACATAGAGTAACTTACACAAAGTAGAGAAGATTGACACCATAAAATGAAACTCAAGTATGAAAGAAAACAATGCTAATTTATTTCCACAGTCTATTATAACCAAAAGTGTGCTATAACGTGATTCATATACAACAACAGTAAAGGTCTGGCATATATGTGCTAACTTTAACAACTTAAAATCCTATTTTGCTTTATACAAACTTACAATAAACACCAATGATAAACAGATTGGTTAAAACACTTTACATAGCACAAAGTGTCAGTTAAAACAGAGTACTATAATACACAATTGGCATGTATCGATCATCCAGCCACAAAATTCATCGGGAGACACAAATGACAGACAAGACAAAAGATAATAAAACACTATAATGTAACTCGTCATAAAAAACACAAAAATTCACTCATTATAAAAAACCATATCACACAATTGATGGAAAGGGATGTTGTAATTTAAGGTTCTTGTATCATAGTGCACCAATGTTTTACGAAAGGGGTCATATTATCTTTTGTGCTTATGAGCAAACTAAACTATATTGTTTCCTACTGATCAATAAGATAATACTCATCATCATCATAAGAGTCACAAGAATTGAGGTCAATAATGACCGGTAATATATCCGAAGCATCTCAGTTGATCCTTTTTCCAGTCCTCGCTAAGTGTAGCATTTGTGTGATGAACATAATTTATCCATTTTTCTGGTGTAATCTAAAACAGATTCTCCTATAAAATAGCAATATTTAAAAGTTGTACTAGATTTTTACCTTTTGAAATGCTTCGTTCCACAAATTTAAAACAGCTTTGCTTGTGACAGAATGTATCGAACTGATACAAGTATAGTAATGCTTAATTCAGACCATACCATCTCAATAGGATTATATTAGCAGTGATAGGGAGGAAGTCTTAGGACACGATGTAGTAGATATCTGCAATCTGTCAATATTTATCAGATTCGTTTGCAATGAACGCAGTGTGATATGTTCGCCTACAATAAAACCGAAATAATGAAAAAATTATTTCAAATAATGAAAAATTAAATGCAGATTACCTTTCTCATACATAGCATATATGCGTATCCTTATAGTATGGCCATGAACTTTCTAAAGAGGCTCTCCAGGAGAGGAAATAATAGCAACATTTGCTTTGGTTTTAAAGTCAATGAATCTTTCTGGTCAATGAGCCTTTCTGGACTTGATGCATTAAAATAGTCTATTAGTTTTAAAATGAGAACTTGCTCATTTTTAGCGTACCGTTGTCTAGACATTTTCAACGGCGTTAACAATCACAAACTGACAAATAAAAATAGAAAAATAGGTTAAACAAAGTTTGACAAACAAATGTATATTTTTGACACTTTGACAAATTAGGAATTTCAATCGATATCCTATCTTGCGTTGCTTCACGTACGTCCGTGACGTCAATTTTTTGTCACCCCCGATTGACGGTGGCTTGAGAGAGAAAGACTAGGTAAGACGAAACGATCAACGCTCACTTTACAAACTATACGTTCGTTAACTTGGCAACGCCGTTCTCCATAAGCGCCACGCTAACTTTTGAGCATGAATTGATCTATAGTACAAATTAAAATCACGCTAAGCGGATATAATTAAATGGCCTGCTATTATTAAACTTGTTATAGTTGGCGGGTTGGCGTTATCATTTCTAGCAGACATGATATGACCGACTGCCAAAAACTAACCAAAATTAAAACAACGTAATCAAATAAATCCAATGTTCCCGAAAAAATCAACAAGCCAGTAGTTTGAGTAATTCTATAACAATAAGCACGCCATTCTAGTACTGCACAAAAAACTATTGATAGGGAAAATAATAGAAAAAATTTACGGGAACAAAATTCTAGTACCTTAATAGAGACGACCGAAATTGAAGAAACTTTGAATTTGAAATATTGCGACGATTTGATTGCCGATGCTAATTTAGATAAAACTTTTGACATATATCAAAACCTAGCTTATGGCCAGATTCTGTTGACATTGACGTGATAAAATTGTGTCTATTTAGTTAAAGATTTTTCATATTTCCAAACTTATGACCCCAATATAAGCTATCCCCAATCAAAAACAACACTCGAAAAGCAGACAAGACTATTTTTTAATAAATATTTCGCAAAGACTCTAAAAACAGACAACAGATAAGGAGACCGTGGCAATTGTTACCCACCAAACAATAGAATGCTTTATTGTATTACGTGTAAATTAATTTAAGAAGAAGGTGTAAACCAATTTGACATTCGTCATTAACGTGCTTGTAATTTGGCATATTTCATATAATAATTATTGTAACGTAATCTTTATTTATCGAGCAGTATTCTGTATATTTTTTATCGTTTGAATTAAATGATCGATTCTGATTATTAGGATTTTATATCTGATAATATCGGGGGCTTGATCCGCGGTCCATAGTGTTTTATATACCAAAAATTAAAGAGTACCTAACTTGGAGTGAGGGATACAATTAGCTGATAGATATAAAAACACTATAGTCACGTGGTTTATACACTATTTTTTGAATTTCGTGAGGTACATTTTTCGTTAAAAATTTCCTGAAAAATAATACTGAAGCATTACATATTCGTAGTTTAGTTGATTAAAATTAATGAAAAATAGTAGAGTTTTTGTTAGAATAATTTTATTACCTATGTTATTTTATAAAATGTGTACAGGGTTATTGACTATATTTGAACCAATAGATAACTTTTTTATTTGAAGGATTAGAAAAACGTTTAAATTAGGAAAGTTGTAGGATTTCGCTCAAAGCACTAAAATTTGATATCAGAGAAACCAAACGAACGTCGTAAAGTCGTCAAAAACGACTAACTTAGGTTATTTTAAATGGAATACCCTATATAATATTACATATTCTGATTCTACGTAAAATTTCGAGTATATTTCATTTAATATACTTAACATATACCTACATTCAACTGTGTTCGCGCTATCGATGATTGAAAATCGTACTATTAATATGTTTTCTACGCCCTTCGTATATGAATTTACTTAAGTCATTACGGGGTTTCTATGGAAACATCGGTAACTGTCAGTCGTCAGTGATAATTAAGCATCCGGAAAAAGTTAAAAAGTTTATTTTCACTCATTATGGGCTACACTCAACAGGAACAACTTAATATATTTATGGCATACGTTAAATGTAATAAAAATAAGAGGGAAGCTAGGACTTTATATGCAAGGTTGTATCAGAACCTGCAAGTTCCAAGTTTTAACACCTTTTCCAGAGTCTACAGGAAAATACTAAATTATCAAGATTTTAAAGGAAAAAAAGGACAGTGCGACAAACTGACGATCGTATTCAGCTAGATGTTCATTTTTATTTTAATGGTTATACATACATACAAAACTTGATTTTACTAATTTGTTTCTAAACATTAAATAATTTTTAGAAAATCCGACCCACTCTATACCTACAGCATGTGAAGCATTAAATACCACATTTTACAGAGCCCAAAGCACACTCAAGAACTTAAAAGCACACTTATAAGTTTTGGAAAGTTCAACAACTTTCCGAAGAAAATAAACGCCAACGACTTGAATTGACAGACGAAGCATGCTTTGCAACAAATAGTTTCTACAATAAACATAATACCCATTATTGGAGTTAAGAAAACCCTCGCCTTGTTAAAGCTGTTAAAATATCAGGATGGAAAACTTTCAGTGTTTGGTGTGGCATTGTTGGTGATAGAATATTAGGGCCTATTTTTTACGAAGGTGGTCTAACTGGTGATAGATATTACCAATTTCTCACTGAAGAAATAGAGAACTTTTTAGATGAATTACCGCTTAACATCCTCAACCGATCTATTTGGCAACAAGATGGTGCCCCTGCTCACAACACGGCAAACGTGACTCACTTCTTAAATGAAAAATAGGAGACTTGGGTTGGAAAGAATAGTTCAATTCGATGGTGCCCCAATAGGACAGGTCTTTCTGGAGATGGCTTAAATAGCGAGTGCATCATGAATACACATTCCACACTTTAGCAGATTTAAGGCAGAAAATTTTGGAAGAAATACAGTTTATTCGAATCCACCAGAAGCAGTCGTTGAGGGATGCCGTCCACCACTTAAAAACGTGTTATGGTCTTAGTGTCGAACAAAACGGAGGTCACTTTGAACACCTGTTAAAGTGAATATTCAATATTAATTCCACATTTTTTGTAATTAGTTGATTAGTTTTAGTTTAATATAAACAATGCTTAAAATGTTCTTGTTGAGTGTAGCCCATAATGAGTGACAATATACTTTTTTCACTTTTTCTGGATGCTTAATTATCACTGACGACTGACATTTACCGATGTTTCCATAGAAACCCCGTAATGACTTAAGTAAATTCATATACAAAGGGCGTAGAAAACATATTAATAGTGCGATTTTCAATCATCAATAGCGCGAAAACAGTTGAATGTAAGTATATGTTATATTAAATGAAATATTCTCGAAATATTACGTAGAATCAGAATATGTAATATTATATAGGGTATTCCATTTAAAATAACCTAAGTTAGTTGTTTCTGACGGGTTTACGATGTTCGTTTGTTTTTTATGATATCAAATTCTAGCGCTTTGAGCGAAATCCTACAATTTTTCTAATTTAACCTTTTTCTAATCCTTCAAATAAAAAAGTTATCTATTGGTCCAAATATAGTCAATAACCCTGTACATGTTTCTAACAGGAATGTTCTAATAATATGCGAAATAATTCTCAAAGTTCTTATTAAGAACTTATAAGAAGTTATATATTAAGTGTCATTTTTACAGTTTTCTTTATATTTCAGGGAATAAAACATGCTTGGCTCCCTAGGGAATTAAAGTATATTTTATTCTCTAGAGAGCAAAATCTACACTTTATTCCGCGCAAAAATGCCATGAACTGCCATTTTAATCCACGAATTGCAAAAAATAATTACATATTATATTATAATATAAATACGATCATTCACTTTCAGGAGAAATCAAGTGATAATGCAGAGTCGAAAGATCAACCTACTTCTAGCCATGAAGGAATTAAACTGGGATGGATACAAGGCGTTCTCATCCCTTGTATGCTTAATATTTTTGGAGTTATGCTATTTCTTAGATTGTCATGGGTAGTGGCAGAAGCAGGAACAGGTAAATACATTGATTAAGTATTTAATTTTTACACTCAACATGAACAAGGGCCGAACGGTGATGGGGCGTGGTGGTTAAAAGTAGATGCAATATTTACTATTTGTTATTGTGATTTGAAAGTTTAGACCTAATTTTTATAAATATGTTAAATTTGAGGCATTTGAAAAATGTAGGACATAATGAGAATCACTAAGGGGTGTATTTATAATAATTGTTTTTATCTTACAAATGTTTGCCTTTTGCTCCACCTATATTTACAAATCTTCATAAAATAGAACCGCTTGCTCTGGCTTCAGGGTGTAAACAGCACAAGTGCTAGTTTAGTGACCCTAACGAAGCTGAAAAACCTAAAGGAAACTGGAAAAACGGTCGACGTTTCGAAGAACAAATCTGCCCCCGTTGTCAAGAACGAAGAAATCTAAAAATGAAAATGGTTAGTAAAATGTAAACAACTCTTGCAAACTGTCACGTTTTGAATTGACTTTGACAAGATGACAATAATAATGTCATATCATTTAATTACTGGTCCCTGGTCTTTTGGGTTAATGTGATATTGAGGTGTTATTAGGTAAATAATTGATTCGATTTTGAAGTGTTATATATCTACAATTTGGTGTTATGCGCTTAGGAAGAATTCAATGATTTTTGTTAAAAGTTTTAGTTATTTTTCAAGTGTTCCTTATCAACTTCAGTTTTTAGCAAAGGTAACCAAGTGCTATTAAAACTAACACAAGTCAAAGCAACACATTCCTCTTTATTTAATAAAATTAAAGCAATTTCTTAATTTTAATTTTACGTTTTAAAAAAATAAAAATCGTAGAAAGAGCAAGTAATGCTCTGTTACGAGAAAGATTACAGCTTCATAGATTTAATAAATATAAAATTAAAAAAGGAAATAATAATTTAAAATTAAACCTAGAAATTTTGCCTATCGATTTCAATCACATTTGCCACGGTGTTCAAAATACTTGTTTAATAAATTTTAATAAACAAAAACGTATTCATATAAATAAATTTAATAATCTCATTCAAGAAAAATTAAAGAAATTTCTAACGCTAAAAATAACGACTTTATTGACAAAACTGTAATCAATTTGTCTAATAGGGTATTATCTGATGTTGATAAACTTGTTCTTTCTCAAAGTTTAAATTACTAAGTTACTCCTAAAATCGTTCCTAGGTTTGAAATGATTTCAGCAATTGAAGAAACAACACAAAACTTGCCAGAAGAACATAAAGACGATTTTAGAATTAGAACCAAACCATTAAAACCATTTAAAATTAATCAAAATTTAACATACACATACACAGAAAAGAACAACATTACAATCATTAAAAGGAGATAACACTATTAAAATTCTTCCAACCGTTAAAGGCAATTTAACCGTAATAATGGATTGCATTACTTACGATGAAAAATTAATGTCTCTTTTAAATGACGGTAATTACTCAATACTAAATAAAGATCCAACAGAACGTATTGAGATACTATACAATATATTTAAAAAACACAAAAATCATTTCAATGATATAGAAAGAATGAAACTGACACCACACAATAGCAAAATACCTCATTTTTATGGAGTATCGAAAATACATAAACTAATATTATACCTCTACGTCCAATAGTAAGCTGTATAAATTCACCAACACACCACATTGCTAAATATCTACTCAATATTCTTAATCCACTTGCAAACAACACCAGCTCATATATAAGAAATTCACAAAATTTTTTAGAAAAACTATCACAAATTAATTTAAATCCTAATGACACGCTGTTGAGTTTTGATGTTGTTAGTCTATTTACAAACGTACCTGTTGATAAAATTTTAAATATTGTAAGAAATAAATTAGAAAATGAACTAACCTTAGTGAACGTACAAAACTTAATATTGACACTATACTCGAATTACTTACTTTTTGCGTAAAAACTACATATTTTCAATACAATGCCAACTACTATCGAACAAAACAATGGTATGGCTATGGGTTCGCCTCTATCACCTTTATAAGTAAGTAATATTTTTATGGAAAATTTTGAATTAAATTTTGTTGAAAATTATCAATATAAACCTTTAAATTGGTGGCGTTATATAGATGTCATTTTTTCAATTTATCCATATAACGAACATTTTCTTAACGATTTTCTAAATCATATTAACACGAAAGAACCTACAATCCAATTCACTATAGAAAAAGAAATTAATGAACAACTTTCATTTCTTGACATTCTTATATAAAAAAAGATTTGAATAGTTTGAAAACAAAAATATACAGAAAACCTACACATACAAATAGGTATTTAAATTTTAAATCAAATCACCCAATAATTGTTAAAAAGGGGGTTGTAAAAAGTCTAAATGATCGAATGAAAATAATTTGTAATAATCAAAATTTCAACACAGAAAAAGAATTTTTAATCAATTTTTTGATTTTATTTAAAAATGCTTTATAGAGTTTGAACAACCAAACATTAGACAAAAAAATTGACCTATTACGAACCTTTCTTCCTTACATTCCAGGTTTATCAGACAAAATAAAACGATTAGGTAATAAATTTAATATTCGTATTATTTTCAAAACAGAAAACACCTTTAGATCCAAACTAACAAAAACAAAACCAATCAATGAAGATGAAATTACTAAAAATGTTATCTATAAGATACCATGAGAATGCAACAATTTTTATATAGGTGAAACCAGTAGACCATTATCAAAACGTATAAGAGAACACCAAACTTATATTAAAAATATACAATTCCACAAATCACATATTTATTTATCAACATGCATTTGATAACAATCACAGAATACAGTGGAACGCTTTAAGTATTTTAGCAAATGAACCATCATCTAAAAAACGTAAAATTAAAGAAAGTGCTTTAATTTTATTAAATAAAGATAATTTGCTAAAACTGAAGACCCTTAAAAATTAAGTAAATCTTTTAACAAAAATCATTGAAGTCTTCCTAAGTGCATAACACCAAATTGTAGATATATAACACCTCAAAAACGAATCAATTATATACCTAATAACACCACAATATCACACTAAACCTAAAGACCAGTCACCAGTAATTACATGATATAACATTATTATTGTCATCTTGCCAAATTCAATTTAAAACTTGACAATATGGAAGAGCTTTTTACAGTTATTTACATTTTACTACCTAACCATTTTAATTTTTAGATTTGTTCATTCTTGACCACGGGGGCAGATTTGTTCCTCGAAACGTCGACCGTTTTTCCAGTTTCCTTTAGTTTTTTCGGCTTCGTTAGGGTCACTAAACTAGCACTTGTGGTATTTACACCCTGGAGCCAGAGCAAGCGGCTCTATTTTATGAAGAAGAGCCACCAAAGTTGAAAAATGGCTATTTTATTACAGACACTGTAAAAGTGTCAAATTATTTTTCGAAGCACTAGAAAAACTAAGGTCCTATAGATATGGAATGACACAAACAGCACGCTTCCAGCATGCTCGCTTTAGAGATTATAACCATTTAATATGGTTCACTTTCGACTCTGTCACCGTGTATATAAGATATATATTAAATTATATTAACAAGGTCAGTCAGTGTTTTTTGACACTTTGATGGACAATAATTATTTAATTTCCTGCAGCCTCTTCTCCCTCGAATTTGTTTTCGCAATCTATTCATATGGTTCTTAAAACATAGTAAGGACTGTCGCTACCCATCGGTTGGAATACTTGGTATTTAAAGAATTGAAGAAAGAGTTGCTCGGGCAAATGCGGAGTCGACAAAATTCTGTTTATATTCCTTTTGGCTTAGTCTTCCTTGTAAAATTAAAACAACATGAATTTTAGTTATGCGTTTGCTCTTCTTAGGTATGTTATGCAGCCAAGTTTAAGATATGAAATTAAAATGAGAGGAAACCAATTGTGTTTGAAATACAACGCATTAGACGTATCGTTTAAAATAACCCAACCCCTGGAATGATAAAAATGGCGCCTTTTTAGGTGTTCCATCTGGCTACACTCAGAAAAAAAAAGTTAGCCATTATACAAAAATTTTATGGCCCCAATGCATTCCGTGTATACCATTTGGGACAGGTTAAGGCATGTATTGCTGGTATGCAATATGCTATTCTAAAATTTGATTTACTTGTTATATTGTCACGTGTAAGCAGTGTGTTGCCATTATAGAAGTGGTTGTAATGCCATTATTAAAGTGCTTGAATAGCGTTTATATAATTGGTTGTTTTGTGACAATACATTGGTTGTATAGCCTCTATGCAAGTAGTTATATTGGAAGTATAAGTTGTACTGCCAATATACAAGTAGTTGTATTGTCATTATACAAGCGGTTGTACTACCAAGATTCAAATAGTTGTATTGCCAATATACAGGTAGTTGTACTACCAATACATAATTAGTTGTATTGCTATTATACAACTAATCATATTGGTTTTCAGTAATAATAATACTATTTTATTGTTGAAATATTTTTTTATTGATAACATTAAACTTCATTATAAAATAAATATTTGAACCATTGTGGAATCTCATAAACTAATTAATTTAAATACAATCCTTTATTGTATATTATCAACAAAAAATGTATATTCTAAAAAACATAATAATTGGGACTCTCATCATATTATTGATAAGCCTCCAAACACAAATTCCTGTGCCAGTAAAAATATTACCCAAGGAGTAGGTATCTAAACAACTAACAATCTAATTTATATTTATTAACTTTTGGTGCATTCTAACTAGATAATTAATTACCAAATCGGGTCCCAAGCTTGTCGATAATGCAGCATGTTTTGCAAATATTTCTTAAACTGTTAAGGTTGAGGGTTTAAGTATTTGTCTCCTTTGCTGACATGTTTCAGCCCAAAGATCCAGAACTTTTTCTCTTGGTTCTATTATTGTCGATAGTATTTCTAGTTTATCATTCTTGACCGGATCGCATTCTGGAAAAAATAAAATAAAATAAAATATGTGTGAGCTATTAATATTTATTACTTATAATATACAATATAGCTGAAAGAAACACAATTAGTTCAGATTTTTATGCTCATTTATGTTCAATATAACATGTGACAATAATTATTTCGGCATCATGCACAGTGCCTTTTAAAACAAATGGTTTTTACAAGGAAAACTGAATGTTAAGAGGGAATTATAAGATAAACTAGCTGAGCATAAAAGATTTTGTTTGAAAAAGTCACTGATATGTCGAAAGAATTATCACTTGTCACATAAGTGAACATAAATATTCTTATGTAAAAATCTGAATAAATTGTTTTTTTAAATTATTACATTAATATTTATTATATTTTTTATAATTTTCAAAAAAAGCTAATTTAATATTTTTCCCAAAAATGGAGCGATACACCTCAGCCACAATGTCAAAAAAATTATAATTAACTTTCTGATGATTTGCTAAGCTTTTTTATATTTTTTCTAATCGCATTAACTATAAAAAGGGGCGAAACACTACATCAGTCACAGTACAGGATGGTAACTTTTAATGCCAATGTTTTAAAATAAAATTAAAGTATCCTATAGTTTAAAGCCTTTTTAAACTAAATTTTGGGTTATCCATAATAATTATAAGTAATAGGGACTCCGAAAGTAAAATAAAACAGAAATTACACTTTAAAAATACATCAGCAGATCGGCAAATAAAAATTTAAAATATTAGATGGCTACAGCAAAACCAGAAAAGATCGCCATTATAGTAATCATAGTGGCATGAGGCGTTGGGCCCCATAACCTCTAGATTTATAGGTACCTATATATACTGTAAAATACACTTACCCTCAAATTTTCCCACAGGCACTTCACTTAACCGAAAAGAAAAACACTTATTCTTGTACATCAAATATCAAATGGCCAAAATTTTTATGGGCCAGTTTAAGATTAGAGATTAGAATTAGACAGGTGTTGTGTGGAATTAGACTCATTCGACAAGACAAGATGCGATTCGCGTCCGCGATGCCGGCCGGCCGAATGCCACATGAACGACCAATTAGCATTGATTTATCAGTCACGCGTGCTTTAATCGTTTTCTGATTGGATCTCTTGTCGGCGCCCAAATTTATAATTATGTAATGGCAGTACAATTTTTGATTAACGGTAAATAAATAATATTTGGGTCATTATATATTGCTTGCTTAAATTTGCATTTGTTTGCGGATGAACGTCTAAACAACTACTTATATTGCCAGTCTTCAATTTTTGTTTAACCTCTATACAATTTCAAATGAATAAATTCGCATACAAACTATTTTTAGTCAATATACAAATTTTATATAACAGTATATGCTTGTATTATCACAATTAGAAAGTTTAATATTTAGTATACAATTGAAAGTAGAACGACAAGTTTTATTGTGGTAATAAGGGAAGGTTTATTGTGAAAATACAAAGTTGTACTGCCGCTAATAAACACCTTCCAATACAAGGGTTGTATTGAGCAAATTTTCTCAGTGTAGGTTGGTAAGGTTCCAAACGCAGGTACTTTGGTTCAGAGGCGAAATTGCATACATGCTTACATTTGGGCCTGCCTGCAAAAGTCTGTTCTCAGACTATATGGATCTGTCAGGAAAATATCTTCATCAGTACACTGAACTACGTATATGAATCAAATAAAAAAAATGTAACTTGAGATCATATTATTATTATTATTATTATTATTATTATTATTATTATTATTATTATTATTA
>MU183754.1:117786-136032 GCA_016904865.1 Pissodes strobi
CCCACCGGGCGATCGCCCGGTCGCCCGATGGCCCAGTCCGGGCCTGTCTTACAGTTACTCTAGAAATTAAACAAAGATAAATGGATTATTGTAGAAAATTTAAAATTCAAACTAAAAGTATTGATATCCTTATTTTATAAAAAAGAATAAAAATGGAGGAGATTGTTAATGTGTAATTCAAATAAAAATATCTATTCAAAATCACCCGAAAATATAAAAGCAGAAGAATAATTTAAATCAGTTACAAAATCTTTGAAACGAGACATTTTATTCAAAAAGGAATTAGTGATATATGGCAAGCTGATTCATATATATTTTATAACCCTAGAGGCAAACTAGAAGGTCAGTGCTCTAATTTGAGAAGTAAACACGAACAGTGCATAATGTATATAAAATTATTAAGAGCAAATGAGGGATATAAATATATTTTAAATGCTATCGATACTATTTCTTAATATATATGAGTTCCCACAAAAACTAAAACTCAAAAATATGCCAATAAAGCTATCCTAACGAAGGATTAGAATTTTATTATAAAGACGTTAAACAATCGTAAATAGATTAATTTTTACCAAATATTATTAGAACTTATAATAATGCAATATTAAAACCATTAAAATAAAACCAATAGAAGTAAATAAGTATCGTATACAAATCTAAAAACTCAAAATCAAATCCAAAATTTCAAATAGGCAATAAAATTGAATTATCATCATATATAGATTCATTGGAAAATACATTTAAAACTATTTGTTTTAACTACTAGTGTATCAAAATCTAATGCTGATTATTATAAAGTTGAAGATGTTGATAAAGGTATTTATTACGAAAAACGACAATTATCTGATTTATTGTTATCGTTAAGGTGTATACTAAAATTTTATTAAATTTTTAAAAAGCTGACGTAATATTTGTAGGTGCACAAGGATCATTTAATGATATGGTTCTAGATTATAAATTCTATTGGTGATATTGCTTAATTTGGGAGATTTAGTACTTACTTACTTTACTTTTCGTGCCCGATTCAGACCCCCATTTTCCAATAATTAGTGGCCGCGATGGCCTTGTCATTTCCAAAAAACAAGTCCTCCATCCTGCAGGGCTGCTCAAGCATAAAGCAGACCACAAAATTATTCGGATCCTGAATTGCACCACACTCGCATCCCATGTCCTCGCTGTCCGGGAGTAGCCCCCATCTCGCCGTATTCGTTTTGCATCTCGGAACTCCAACTCCCATTCGATTCAGAGTCCTCCACACAGGGTAAGGGCATTGGCTTCCGGAAGCAAGTTCCTCTTTTACCATTTCTGCATTATTCTGACCGAGTTCCTCCCTCCACCTCTCAACGCCATTTCCCTCCGGTGAACCCTCCAGTGCCTTGGTTCGAAAAAGAAAACTTTTTCTAGACTTGAGACGTTTGTTCGGTGGTTGGTGGCCGTGCAGAGAGTGTCTTGGGTCGTATTGTTGCTTTTTCCTTTCAATGTCGGCAGCAACCTCACGTCGAATATGAGGTGGGGCAATTCCAATTATAGGGTAGCGTTTTTGAACAGGGGTGGGTTTAAGGCATCCAGTCACTATCCGTGCGGTCTCATTGACGGCCGTGTCAAAGTGTTTTGCATGTCTTGAAGCGTTCCAGACCGGAGCTGCATATTCGGAAGCTGTTATACACAAGGTCAGGGTAGATGTTCTCAAGGTTTGTGGATCGGCTCCCCAATATCTATTTGTTAGTTTCCTAAGAATGTTGTTTCGAGCGCTTACTTTGGCCTTTGTATTTATGCAGTGCTGCTTGAAATGTTGCAACTGAGTTCCACGCCAAACAATGTTCAATTCTCTCCTTGCCTGTTTGTTGTTGAGATGAAAAGTACAGACCTGCGTCTTGCTAGGATTTGGTCTAAGATGATTGGAGTCGTAGTAAGCAGATAGTTCCTCCAAAGCCTCTGACAATTTGGCCTCCACCTCCTCAAAGCGTTTGCCCCGAGCAGCCACGGCCGTGTCGTCCGCATAGATGAACCGTCTGGTAACATCCGACATAGGTTAGTCATTGGTATACATATTATATAGTGATGGTGCCAGCACACTTCCCTGAGGCAGTCCGTTTTTCTGGTTTTTCCACCTGCTGTTTTTTCCCATCAGACTGACATGGAACCGTCTATTCTGGAGCAAACTACCAATCATCCGTGTCCCGTGTTACTTGATACACTCTCATCAGCAGCTTTCTGTGATTTACAGTATCATATGCTGCTGTGAGGTCAATAAATACCGCAACAGTGATCTGTCTTTCCTCCAAGCCATCCTCGATAAATTGAGTCAGGTTTAGTATCTGTCCGCAGCAGGACTTGTCTGGTCGGAAACCGGCCTGTTGTGGGATAAGTTTCTCCTGTAGTGCAGCATTTATCCTATTAAGAATCAGCCTCTCTAACATCTTATAGAGATGGCACAGCAACGAAACAGGCCTGTAACTCTTTGGATCGTTGGAGTCTTTTTCTGGTTTGAGCAACGCAATCTGCTCTTGTTTTTCTCCACATTTTTGGTATTCTAAGGCTAGTGTTACAAGTACTAAATAATTCCAGCAGCCACTGCAACGTTGTCTAGCTAAAATTCTTGATCTGTTCAGTCCTCAAGTCGTCGATACCAGGTGCTTTATTAATTTTCATGTCATTCATCGCCGTATTGAGCTCGTCTCTAGAAAAGGGTTCGCGGAGGTAACAGTCCTCATTATTCACATCTCGGGTCAGTGGTTGTCGTGACTGCCTTCCCCTTATCTTGCCGTTCAATAGTAACTGCGTGGCTACCTGATCAGCAGTTACTTCGGTGAAACTTTCTTTTGGCTTCTTTGGGTCCCCACTGAGATTTTTTAAATATATTATCTGGATTGTATCCTCTCTTCCATCTACCACTATTAAAAGAAGATGGTAGCTTCGGGTCATGTATTAGCTGGAAGTCGTGTGTTTCAGCCCATTCTTCGAAATCTGCTTCGTTGCCATCGGTTTCCCTATATCCCCATGCGGTGTTTTTGCAGTTAAAATCACCAAGGATGAAATTTGCGAGCTGATATTTAAAGTTTGCAGGTTTATGGAAGGAATGGAACGTTAGGTGGCTTATAAATTGAGGTCACGCAATACTGCGGCGCGCGGCGTTTCAACAGTGAGTACCTCAATATCATTCGTATTCGCTAGGGAGGCTGACATGATGTTGGCACCTGGCCGAGCAAAGACCGCGCTTCCGTATTGATTATGGGGTCTCTCCAGGATTAGCTCCATTCCCTCCACCCTGGGCCTGCATCTGTCGTTGCCTCTGTGAGTTTCCTGAACAAGGAGGACATCGCATGCATGCGCCTCACATATTTCTGCCAATAGGACTTCCTTGAGAGATTTAGCAAAAAAGGCAATAACAACAATTAAAAATAATATTGTTAGAAAATTCAGTATATTTACTACAAAACATACTAAGTTAAGATTTAATCGTATTCTAAATGTTAATTTACAATCCTAGAAGTGCCAACCTCTTTGTAGAGTTAGTATATTTATTGAAATATGCTCTTAATAAAATTTTATTAAAAATTATTTATTATTACATTATTATTATCTTATGGCTACAAAATGTATAAATATTAAAAATATAAAAACTAGAAAATTTAAATGTAAAAAGCAAGAAAATTTTAGGTACTTATGCATCAGAAAGTATGTTAAATCCTGTAACAAGTAATGCTGATAGACCAACAAGATATAATATAGAATAATATGAACATTTGAATTATGAATTATTTATTTGAAATATCAATAGAAAATGCAAATAACTATGAAAACATTTTAAATACATCTACTAATGCTTATAGAGTGGAAGAAGAAACTACAGAATTACTTATTCTAAGTAAAAAAAAGGAAAACCTATTGATATTTTAGAATATTGGTCCTTGGCCCAAATAATCCAGCTCCGGTCCCCTGTTCAGTTCTTGCCCCATCTGTATACCATCTTATGGCACTCTGCTGCGATTTGAGAATGCAAGTGGTGTTCTTTTTCCATTCTTCTCTACTTCTTATCACGACCGTGAAGTATTTTTCAAAACTTTTGACTACCTATATCGTCCCTGGGGAGCCCAAGAAGTGGTATATACTTTGTCAGGGATGTTAACTGACTCCTTCTATGTCACCCTCCCTCGCGCGCTCCCTCTCTTGTGATTCTAGTAATTGCTTGTCTAGTTACTCTCTCTACAACAATGTGTAGAGGTGCGAGGCCCACAATTGCCTCGATTGCTGCTGTTGGACAAGTTTCCATTGCGCATGTTATGCTTATGCACGCCATGCATTGTACTTTGTTGAGAGCTGATTTTAAGCTCTGCTTTTCCGTTTCCTTGAACCAGACGATCGACCCGTAAAGTAGGGTGGGTCTTACTATAATTGCGTATATCCATCGCAGGATTTCTGGTTTACATCCCCAGGTTTTTCCTGTAAGGCTTCGGCACACCATGAGGGCTCTCGTAGCTCTAGTGAGTTTATTCCATTTGAGTTTACAATCCAGCGTTATGGCTAGATATCTGATTTCCAATGCCGGTGTAATGTTGGTCCCGTGTATTCGGATAACTTTCATTCTAGGGAGTTCTCCGTTCCTAGAGAAGGATACTATGGTTGTTTTCTATGGGTTTATTTCCGGCTCCACTGTTTGGCAAACTTTCCTCTTGATCTGATGATAATATCATCGGCATACCGAATATAATGTAGGCCTAGGTCTGTCAGTATTTTCAGTAGTTCGCCCATCACTAAACTCCACATTAGTGGTGAGCATACTCCGCCCTGTGACGTACCTCGAGTGGTGCTCACTTCAATAGTCCGATTGCCTACTGAAATTTATGCTGTCCTCGTGGCAAGCATCTCACACATTCACCGAGATATTGTGTCATTCACTCCTCTTCTCGTTAGTGTCCTCTTTACAGGAGCGTGGGATGTATTATCGAAGGCTCCTGCGATGTCTAGGAAGGCGCAGAGCACGATTTCTTTTTCATTTAGAGTTTCTTGTATCATGCTGGTCAGTTGGAACAGTGTCTCTGTGGACCTGCCCCCCTGTTTTGTATGCATGCTGGCTTGCATTCAATGGCTGCGTTTCTACGGTAGTGGATCTGATATAATTGTCTACTGCTTCCTCCATCATCTTGAGCAAGAATGACGTGAGATTGACTGGTCTGAAGGATTTTGGGTCTGTCCCATATTTCTTTCCTATCTTCGGGATGAAGGTGACTTTCGCCCTTCTCCATGCTCTCGGTATATATTCCATGGCCATGCTGCTTTTGGTGATATCTACAAGGTGTGGCAAAATTTATCTTTTCCCCTTTGTAAGAGGGTTGGGAAGATTTCATCCACCCCTGGCGATTTGAGTGGTTCAAATATATTCAATGCCCATTCGAGTCGCCCAGCAGTGAGTACCGTTTTTGCCTTTACCTAGTCATCCCTAGTGGGCCGCCTTGGGCTAGCTTCTTCTTCACTTAGGTTTCTTGGTTAACTACCTGGGAAGTGTTGGCTCAGGAGGAGGAGCGCTCTCTCCTCCTCTCCTTCCGTTTAGGTACCATACAGCTTTTCCAGGGCCATTGTCGAGCTTGTTCCCTCTTTTGCCATGGCTTTGTGTAATCTCGCTGCAACTGGAGTAGAGGCGATGTTATTGCAGAAGGTTCTGAAGTTGTGTCTTCTGGTATTTCTGATTTCCTTGTTGTAGTTTGTGAGAGCCTTTGTGTAGCTCTGCCACTCTTCGAACCTCTTTACTCTGTTAAATAGACAACGACCTGGGTTCGGAGGCGCGTCATGTTTTCACTCTGCCATGGGGCCCCTTTTGAGCATTTTTTGTGTCGGCTGGGCACTGGAGTCAAATGTCTCCATTACTGGCTTGTTGGCGCTCTCTGCTTTTTTTCCCAGTTCTAGGCGATGCCCTATTCTGCCCGGATTGATATATTTGAGGTTTACACCCAGATTGGCTTTATATACTTCCCAATCTTTTCTCCTTGGATTTCTCTTGCGTTGTTCATTGGTGGTGCTTGCTTCCAGGCTGAACTCTATAATCCTGTGATCAGAGGGTTCAGCGAAGATCCTCCAATATTTCACGTATTTAGTTATTTCTGAGCTACCAAGGGTAGGATCTAAAACTTCATCCCTTGCCCTTGTTACAAATGTGGGTGTATTCCCGTTGTTATAAATATCAAGGTTCATTTCAAATAAGAATTCGAGAAGGTTGGTGTCGGAGCTTCCCCAGACGATGTTGGCACTAGTAGTGGTGTGCTTTCCCCCTACAGTGGTGCGCTAGCTCCTGCAGTTCCACCGGCGGTGTGCGTGGTCCATCCCTGGGGAAATGAGCGGCTGGTATTACAATGGCCTGTTCCTTGCTAATATGGTGGAGGTTCACCATGATTGGAAGAAGCTCCCTGGTCATAAATTCCGAAACACAAGTATAATTAATATGTTCTTTAATTAGTATGCAGGCTCTGGGCATTTCCTGCCTGTTGTCCCATATTACCTTTGAGTTTTTGTTTTTGGTGGCCAGTGCTTTTATCTGCCCCTATCTACCCATGATTGGATCTGTGCCAGATCCAGTCGCCATTGCCCAAACAACCCCGTAACCACGGCAGAGGATCCTCTCGCGTGGTGTAGGTTGATTTGGGCGACCATGACGGCTGACGTGTCACTCAATGGACAAGACTAGGATTGAGGCGGGGTGTTATTCCCCTCGCCTTTGACGATGCTTGTCTCATCTTCCAGGTACTTATCCTCTTCCTCTGTGGGGAGCTCGTTCTCCGAGTGGTTTCGCACCTCTGTCGCTGTTTGCCCTTCTGCGGGGCCAGCGACTTTGGTGGCTGAGGTGGTTGGCCCTTCCTGAGGAGCCGCTGTATCGCTATCCATCGGCTCCTCTGGCTTCATTATCTTTTTGCCTTTCTTTAGGCCTTGTATTGTGACGCTTACAATGTAATGCTTGCATTTCAAAAGTATGGAAAATAAAAAAGTCATACTCAAAGAATTAAATTCTAATAATAATAATAATAATAATAACAAGATTTGGGGAAAAGCAGTTCAAAAGAAAATATTAATCAATGAAAACTTACTTCTATGTTTGCCAAATTCCCTCCCCTGGCCACCACCTCCCTTGCTATGCTCTTAGCACGGGTCTAATTTTTAAACAGTTTTAACACAAAACTTTAAACAAAGTAACTAAATACTGATACATTTATGAACTGAAGGCTTAAGAAACTTAGTTACTAAGAAAATTACTTACGAGAAAAATTGAGACTACTGCCGCGGGCAACCCTACTGTAGAGAGAAATAAAATATAAATTTGTAATTAAAAACTAGCTACTTTTAGAAAATTATTAATTACCTACTTGTTTTAGAAACTCTAAAATTCGTTCAGAAGATTCTAATTTCCTTGGTATAAGTACAAAGATTATTGAGATTATTGATTTGTGAATTCATCTAATAACGAAAAAACGGTTATAAAAAAATAGTTTACTTATTAGCATAACTCTACATGTCACAACTCATGTTTTGGTTATCCTGTTGTCACAAACTTCGGATAGACAACATTTTTAACCTTCTTGACTCCTGAGGTTTAACTTTGCAACCTGACAATATTTTTATTATCAGCTAGATAAATTAACAATTAACAATTGTTAGAACGTTTCCTGTATATTCGGAGTAATAATATATTGCAAAATATATATCGCACCCTTGCTTCAAAAGTGTCACAAGTCAAAATTGTTCATTTTTCAGAAACAACGAAAAACGAGTACTGGCTAAAATTTAACATCTTTAGAGATATTTTTACTGGCATCGCCAGGCTATGTGTAACAGAAATTCCTAACCAACTGTACAAGTTATATATTTTTATATTATCTTGTTCAAAACCTAGTTTTTTAAGCTGTGTTAGTTTAAGATTCGCCAGGACAACTACAAGTGAAGTATTTTGATTTGTGTCATTTTAAATGTAACTAACTATAAAAACGACACTTTGATGATTCCTTTGCATAACAAATTTCTAGTTGTGTCCATGTTAAAAAACTTGTCTTTTGAATATTATTTTCTTATAACAATAAAAACAGGAGTAGCAGAACATAGTTAACCAAGTTATTATTTAAAAATGTTTTTTCTCATTATTTGTGACTTTTTTGTGCAGCAAATACTCTTTTGTTATATCTTGTACTTACTAAAACCTTAGTAGATCGGTTTAGTTTTATTATTTAATAGCATCATAACACAATAAAGAAGATTACCTATTACTTTCCTGTTTTACTTTTTATTTAAATACATATTTTTTGTTTACACTGAAGTGATCACTTAAACTAGACCTACCTAGAGCTACCTTTTATTTAGCTTCGCTAGAGCTGGCAGAACTCAGCCAATGCTGCCAACCTTAAAAACTAGAATTATGGAAACAAAAACAATAACACAAAACAATACTTTGGTACTTAATAATAAATAAATCAAAAGTGAAAGCCTTGGAATTACATTTTAGAAAAAAAAATGCTTTTCCTATAAGTCACTAGCGCAAATTTTAAAAGCTAACATTAGACACAAAATAGTTTTGCAAATTCTTAAACACTAAGGGGAAATTTATCCAATTCCTCCTATTTGAATTTCTTGAAAATTGAGAAAAAAAGGAATTTTATAAATTTGCCATAAATAAGCTAATTTAGGAGTAACAATAGTAAGTATCAAAAACGAGAGTCAGCCAAGAATTTCTTTATAAAATGAATTGTAATAATATTTGGGTATAATGTTTCTGTCAACTAACTCTTTTAGATCTTTTTTTATTAATTTTCTGCTAGTGGAATTCTTTCCACGTAAGCTTCAGACAGACTAAGAGATTTGAGACTTTCTCGAGAACAAGTTTTTTTAAGCATGTCAACCGACTTGAAATTATTATCTTCATACGACGTTTTATAATAGAATCTCCCTGGGTCTTCTTTTCAACCCTAAGTACTTTCATATCATGCCACTTAACTTTTTGATTATTGAAATCAATATTGAAATTACTTCCCAAAGTTTTTAGATCGTAAAAGCTTTCGTATGTTAGTTCGTGGACGATATAAGCGATACGATTCTTTTTTGCTGTACGAATGAGTGTAGTGTACTGCTCCGGTACATAAATTGGGCCGGATTTAATGTGCCTCTTAATCTGTTTCTCAATCACACTATGGAAGTGCCAAGCATTTTGCTCCTTCAATGTATTCTCGGCTTGTTTGTGCCCTTAAATAATGCGATTCTACTCTTGGAATTGCGTTAATAAAATTTCTTACACTTTGCTTAATTTCAGGTGCTATACTCGACGCGCCGAACAGATTCACCAAACACGGAAAACACGGATGCAATAATTCTTCTTAATTTATGATTCCATTGATTCCAAAGATAGGAACTTTCATTAACACACTCTATTTTTATTTTTTGTATTATGGATAAGAAAAATCGAAATGAAAAACAAAACTTTGGGTCGATTCAATCATAAAATAAGACGAATTGCTTCCGCGATTGGTGAATCTGTTCGGCGCGTTGAGTATAGTAGGCTGTTTACCGTGTTTTCCTCGCCTATCTTCTGTGACAAATCCGTTTTCTGTCCTTTTCAATAAGGCTGTTCTAATCGGTCTGTCGTTTATATCAAGTGTTGCCTTAAAAAAGTCGATTATTGTCTACTTCAAAATAAAACGCCGAATTCATCTTTCTATAATTTTCAGTGCAAGAGTACCGATATTTCGGTTTAATAGAATCAGTATGAGAAACAATAAACTGCCTTTGTTTTTCTAAATCAGTCATTTCCCAATACATGGAAAATATCTTTTCTCTAATTGTCTCACTAATTTTTTTGCTACAACCCAGCCTGCATTTTTCTCCACAAGGAGGACGTAGTTTTCGTTCAGAGTACTTTTTTTTACTTTGGGATGACGATACATATGCCTTTCCCCTATTTCTTAGGTACTTACTTTTATTAACTCCCCAAGCTCCTGGTTGCCGTTTTCGTTTTTTTCCTTTCTTCTTATCTTCCATATTCTCAGTACCATTATCTTCCATGCTACTAGATTGGTCTTAATTTTCTTCAGTAGACGAAGAACTACATTTTGCAACTACGTTGTCTTCGAAATTAACTGTTTTTTGTTCTGTTTCCAACAGGTTTAAAGTGGACCCCAATACTTCATCTAAATACGAGTTACCTTTTGGAAATTGAGAGTTTTCTTCTATGGAATATTGCACTGCATTTTCGATGGTTTATAATCGAGTTATTACACATATGGATTTGATATTTATTTAGAATTATTATTGGTTGCTAAATGTATTATTTTTCTATCGGCTAAGTATTTTCTAGAAGTGTGCTATGGATTATTACATTTAATCATATTTATTTAAAACCTTTAATCATCCGTATTCAGTTTTCTTCTCCAGCAGGATAAATAAGAATGCTTTTGCCGTTTTGCTCCCAAAAAGTGATGACGCAGCCACGATTATTGTGGCAGATGTTTTTGCATTTTCCTTACTCTTAGTTTAGATCATTGTATTTATTGTTCCTAGAATGTACTTTATGGTTTAATAAATAATGTACTAGATATTTTTAGTACCTAATTATATTTATTTATTTGCCCAAAAGCTTTAAAATGATATAGCCCAAGCGATCGAATCCAAGTTCTTAAGACTTGTTTCAAAGTCCCAGCCCCGCGTAGTGTTAGTTTCGCAAACGCCATTTTAACCAGCAGTCAGGCCACCTATCTCTAAATCTCCGGACCTGACTCTCGGTGCAAAATCGTTCAGTGTTAGTTTCGCAAACGTCATTTTAACTAGCAGTAAGGTCCACCGTTGACCGCTTCTCCGGACCTGACTCTCGGTGCAAAATCGTGCAACGCAACTGTCCAACGACGTTTGGTGAGAAAGCATGGATGGTACATCATTTTAATCAGCAATCAGATCCACCATTGGCCGCTTCTTCGGACCTGACTCTCGGTGCAAAACCGTGATATGTCAGTTTCGCAAACGTCATTTTAACCAGCCACCTATCTCTAATTCTCCTGACCTGACTCTCGGTGAAAACTGAACGCAACTGACCAACGACGTTTGGCGAGAGGGCGCCACCATAGCATGAAATTATTGATTAATATATCTATAAAGTTAAACATCAAAAAATTTAAAATCGGTCCTTACCAACCTTTACATATAATTAATATCTTACTGCTTTTATCCGATTAGATTTAGCTTCAAATACAACATTAAAACGAATATTTACAAGATCACCAATGGACTTTTGGTTATTATCGTTGGACTAAGAATATGAATTGTTGAGGACATGGGTTCGATCCCCACAAGACTCCAAGACTTTTATTGATTTAAAAAATATTTAGGTATTACATTATTCCGAGGATGGCTCTGCGACATCAGAAGAGGATCAATATAGCTCAAATTAAGACTTTGGAAATATTACAGATGGTTAACGACGGTGATGATGATTGACTAGCCTTCGGGTTATGCGTGCCTAAAACATAGAAGATACCACGTGGACGATAATGAAAAGTGGCAGATGACATTTGACGTAATAAAAAATGGCCACTGGTAGATTACGTATGAAAAATGGCGGTATGGCCCAAGTAGCCTAAATCTTGATGGTGACGTCATAGTCGGGATTTATCGCGCGGCGCGGATGTCCATAAGTCACACGGCTATGGGTTCTACGCCCTTAAATATACCATAGCCCAAGTCGCCAAAAACCTTGCGGATTGCGTCCGATAACTATATCTGCTAGAAACAATATCTACTCACTATATCTACTCAGAAACTATATCTACTCACGACCCTTGGGCTGAGCCCCCAAGTTGCCAGAATATTGCCACCGACTTTTCAACTGTCTTTTCGAACTGAGCTCTCCAAGAAAGCTTAGAGTCCATCAGAACTCCTAGATACTTCACCTCACTCACAGAGTTAAGTGTTTCACCGCACATTCTTGGAACTAGTAACCCATCTTGATTCCTTCTTCTGGTAAAAAGGATTGGCTCGGTTTTTGTCAGATTTACCCACAAACCGTATCCACACACCATCTTTCTACTATTCTACAGGCCACCTGCATTCTTTTGCAAACGATATTAATATATCGCCCGAAGGCAAGAATCAGCCCATCGTCAGCGTAGGCCTGAGCCCATCAGCCTGCGTCCGCCCCATAATGAGGCACCACAGATGCGGTAAGAGGCAGCAGCCTTGAGGGTATTCGCCACTGAACTCGATGTTCGGAACGCAGTCTCTCATGGCCGAGCTTACGCATCGCCCCTCCAAAGCGCTGTTTACCAATCCGACCAGCGCTGGATCTAGTCACCTGGCTTGGAGTGCATCGCATATGGTCCTGGTGCGAGCTTTATCAAAGGCTCCCTCCGCATCAAAGGACAGCGCCAGGCTGACCTCCCTGAATTTTAGAGTCTTTTAAACCTTCTGCACCACCGCGTGGAGCGCAGTTTCTGTTGAGCGCCCTCTTCGGTAGACGTTCTAATTCTCATGAAACGGGGTGGCCCCCCCCCCCCCCCCCCCCCCCATGAGGTATATATCTACAATCCCCTCAAGAGCTTTCATAAGAAAGGATGTTAAACTAATTGGGTTGGCAGACATGCTGATTCTCATGAAACAGGGTAGCCCTCAAACCCTCCTCTATGAGGTATCTATCTACAATTCTTTCAAGAGCCTTCATAAGAAAGGATGTTAAACTAATTGGCTTGTAAGTCCTGGCAACAGCATAGTCACATCTACCCTATTATTTAGCGATGAATGTGTCTCTGGCAGATCGCTAGTCCTTTGGAACGTAACCCATAGCCAGACTCATTATGAACAATTGCTGAATCCAAGGGGTCAGCGCCCCGGCTATTTTGGAGTAAGGCCGAAAATATTTTGTCAATGCTAGCTGCTTTGAGAGGGCTAAATTCTCCTATAGCTAATGTTATATTTCCTTTAGTTACGGCTGAGTTCGCTGTTTCTCAGTCTAACCTGGGCAGCGCTATCGTCACTTGATGTAGGTACGCGTTCGCCCAAAGCTCCTCCTCCTGGGAAGTGTACTTTTGAGCAGATGTCTAATAGTAGAGTGATGCTTATAATTTATGTTGACTTGTGTGGGCACGTCGGGGTTACAACCAGAATTTTTCGCAGAATGGAGGTTTTTATATATTAATTCAAAATCCCAAGGTAATACAAAATCAAACCGGGCAAAAGAGCAGTATACTTAAAAATCAAGATTATTGTATGAACGTATAGAATATTAATTTATGAATGTTCTCATATAAGATTCATCTACATTTTTGTATGAATTATATTTTTAATCGTTCCTTGAAATATGCAGAATACATTGGCCCTTAGAGCTCTTTCA
This sequence comes from Pissodes strobi, assembly GCA_016904865.1. Taxonomy (NCBI): domain Eukaryota; kingdom Metazoa; phylum Arthropoda; class Insecta; order Coleoptera; family Curculionidae; genus Pissodes; species Pissodes strobi. The sequence continues at coordinate 131,132 of MU183754.1, forward strand.
CACGAGGATTCTCTATGCGAGATACGCGAATCCGAGATACAGAATCGCGGTCGAAAACTTGGACTTCTGCATCGAATTCACGTATTTCTTCAATCAGTACTAAAATAGTCACAGTGCCGTGCATAGGTTCATCACTATAGCGCGTAGTAAATAATACCTATGCCGATTCAATTTATACTGAAAATATCCTGCGTCTATGATATATTCTCCGTTGCAAAAGTATCCATGTCTGAACAGGTCCATATATTGTAATTGTAATTTTGTATGCGGCATACGCATTCAGCGTCCGGCGGCTAAAGTTGCCGGAATGCAGAAATTCGGAATCCCGATACTGAATGCGTTGCTTGTGCCGTGTGAATAGGTCCATTTGAATGTGTGTTTAACCTGTATCTCGGATACGCGAATCTCGCATACAGTATCCTCGTGTGAAAGGGCGCTTACGGCAAAATAAATCTAAAAATTGAAATACCTTTGTTCGAACCTGGGCAAAATCTGATTGAATATACTCACGTTTTTATTCACCTCGAATTCTCTCCGAAATGAAGGCTCAAATAAAAAAAAAATATTTTTGCAAAAAGTTTGCCCCAAGTATCTAGAATAGAAAGGCGCAAGAATATTTTTTTCTCAAATAGTAATAGAAATATAGAATTAAATGTAAAAAAGTAATTTTCTTCTGGCCGCGACGTCCCGCTCTAGCGCTGTTCGAGTACTCTCGAATCTCATTTTTCTCCGTAGCTCCCTCTCTCTCTCGCCTATTGTACAATACAATAAGCCTTTTTATACATTACGGTGTCATTATTTGAATAAAGTCAATTGACATCTTCGATTATATTGAAATTTATTTTTCATATACGATGTAAAGAAGTAGAAGAATAATCATATACTTCATGTAACTGCTATTAAAAAAGGAATAGATTTTATTCAGAATAGAAAAACTCAAAATGTAAGAAATTGAGCGAGTCTGCTAGTACGAGAGACTGATGTGTAAACATATCCTATATCGACATCATCGACATAAAAATCTAATGCCACCTTAGGCCGCTCAACGCCTAAATATAGGCAACCACTTATTTGGAATTGGTTGCCTATATTCTGGCGTTAGAAAGAACACGTTTTACAAGAAAGCGCTGAAGTAGCTGCGCACTAATCACTGCGCATGGTTATGTCAATGTCCGTATCTTCTTCAGTAATAGACACAATGACTTCAGTATTGCCTTCCAGTAATTGTTTTGCATTATCCTATGCAAGATGTTTCATTTCTCCTGCATGTACAAGCTTTGCTTCCACAATCTAATAAAATAGTTATTTACATTACAAGCTGCGAAAGTTTACTTTTAGGTGCGAGGTGTGTTTAAATAGCCGAGGCGAAGCGTAGCGTAGCCAAGGCTATTTAAAAACTCCAGGCACCTGAAAGGGCTTTCGCAGCGTGTAATGTATTAAAATTTTCATTCTCCCCTCTCGATTTCTTAAAATACACATATTCAAATTTGATGCTGAAAATCTCCAATCGATTGTAATAAAATTGATATAAGGCAGCTTATTGTTATAAAAATACCAGTATCACATAGTTGCTTGTTAACGTTACTAAGGTAACATTCATGTCAATTAAAAATTATTAGTTTGACACTTATCAAATAATAATATTATTGAATAGTTAAGTTGATAACTTTGGTATTTAGCGATAGTTTAACAAAACATAAAACATGAGTTCTATTGAAGCATCGAGAAATTAATTATTCTCGTTGTATTGAAGAAGCAGCGAATATTGCGTGCAGTTGTAGTTTGTTACCAGATAAATCTAAAAATCCGTACAATCAAGTCTATGAAAATTTCGTTAAATGGTGTACAACTAAAGATGTGTCCCTAATAACGGAAGACGCATTATTGGCAGTGCCGCCGTTGCTTTTGGACAAGATTTCAATCAACATTTGCCATTAAATATTTCAGGTTCATAATATAATAGTTGTAATTTTACATTTAATTTTTATTCTAAATAACGTTTGACATTGACAACGTTGACTTAAGATTTATATTTTTTTCGTCATCCAGGGCCCGAAAGTTTTTCATACTTAGCAACCTATCACCTAGCATATTTTAATTTCGCTTTCGCATGCCCTTTTAAAACAGAAAATTATAGTTTCGTAGAGGGTAGAATGAAAAATTATTTGATTAATGTTTGTTATGTATCTAATCTAATAATAATTTACCTTTTTTACATCCACATACAATAAGTACTTTAACATCCGAAGGAAATGCTGGAAGTGTTGTCAAAATTGGGGATAATACTTGGATATCACCTGCCTCCACAAATTTGCAACCGCATTCTTGAACCTCTCACCCACCTGACTAACCCAAACTATTTTTTGTAGGGGGTAGTTTTCCAATTAGCGATGAGGAGGCCAATAGTGCCCTAAAGGTATTAGATGACGAAATGTAGTATTCGATCATTATAAAGAAAATTCAAAATTGTTTCGAAACTATTCAAGTCTTTTTTTATAAGAATGTCAAGAAATGAAAGTTGTTCATAAATTTCATTTTCTAATGCCAAAAATAACGACTTTATTGACAAAACTGTAATCAATTTGTTCAATAGGGATGTTGATAAACTTGTTCTTTCTAAAGGTTTAAATTACTCAGTTAATAAAATAAAATCGTTCCTAAGTTTGATATCATTTCAGCAATTGAAGAAACAACACAAAACTTACCAGAAGAACATCAAGACGAATTTAAAATTAAAACCAAAATCACACTAGAAAAACCATTAAAATTAAACAAAATTTAACATAAACAGAACAAAGAGCATTGCAATAATTAAGAAGAGATAACACTATTAAAATTGTTCCAGCCGATAGCATTACTTACGATGAAAAAGTAACCACTCTTTTAAATGATGGTAATTACTCAATACTAAATAAAGATCCAACAGAACATATTGAGAGACAATCACAGAGTACAATGGAACGCTTCAACTATTTTAGCAAAAGAACCATCATCTAAAAAACGTAAAATTAAAGAAAGTGGTTTAGTTTTATTAAATAAAGATGAATAAGTTGCTTCAACTTCTGTTAGATTTAATAGCACCTGGTTACATTTGCTAAAAACTGAAGTTGATAAGGGACACTTAAAAACTAACTAAATTGTTCAACAAAAATCATTGAATTCTTCCTAAGCGCATAACACCAAATTGTAGATATATAACACCTCAAAAACGAATCAATTATTATTTACCCAATAACACCTCAATATCACACTAACCCAAAAGACCAGTAACCGGTAACTAAATGATATGACATTATTATTCTCATCTTGTCAAAGTCAATTTAAGTCTTGACAATTTGCAACAGCTTTTTACTGTTATTTACATTTTACTAACTATTTTAATTTTTAGATTTGTTCGTTCTTGACAGCGAGGGCAGAATAAATTGTCCCTAAAAGCGTCCACCGTTTTTCCAGTTTCCGTTAGGTTTTTCAGCTTCGTTAGGGTCACTAAACTAGCACTTGTGATGTTTACACCCTGGAATCAGAGCAAGCGGCTCTATTTTATGAAGATTTATAAATAGAAGTGGAGCAACATGCAAACATTTGTAAGGTTAAGGATCTTACCAAGCCTTGAGGCCTCCGTAAGGGATTCATTCTCCTCACAGCAGGTTCTCCAGAAACTTAGCTTGCTCCTTCCCAGTTCTCTTTTAAAACCTCTTCTTGCAGCCCTTTACTCGTCCCAGACTCCTTCTGGCCTTCCCCATTTATGGCATTTCTCGGAGTCACGGACTTGGGTAAGCGCCGGGCTCCACCATTTAACTCTGCGCCTGCGTGCCTCGAAGGCTTTAACAATATTTCTGGTAAACAACTTACCTCTCTGTCAAGGTGTTCTTCTGATCTCATCCGCCCTAAGGGTGCAGTGTTCAGCTTATCGTCGAGGGCATTACAATATCTGGCCCAATAGGGTGAGCTGGGACTCCTCCGGATCTCTGGAATGTTCTTATCTGCCTTGAGCTCGAGTTTTATCACCATGATCTGACAATATGTCCGAGGATCATACTCCAGCCCGAGATTTATCTGACTATATTGTTTGAAACCAAAAAGCAAGCAACTGTTAGACGCCCGCAGGCTACCCTCGGTAGCCTGCGGGATACGGGGCTAGCGCATATTTTTCGTTCTTATCCTTCTGGCCGGCTGGCGCGCAGCAAGTCTATAAGATAGTGTCCTGCGCACCTGGATTGTCACCAACTCATAGTAACGGAACCAGCCACAACCATTCAGCAACCCCTCAACCTCTCTGCCCACGGAGAAGTCGTAGCGCCAAGCTCGATAGCCTTCGCTGGTGAGTCTTCACCACCCCCAGACTGCGATCTTGCAAGCCGAGAATTCTCTGGACCCTAGGGACATCGGACCTCTCCGTGTTCCGGAAGAAGAGGAGCACTCTGACAGGCCATAGTGCCTCTCCTCTGCACGTATGGTTCTAATTTCAGCTCTCAAATGGTGAAAGTAGTGCAGCTCAGCAATCAACGATGTGACTGCCTGCCGCGGGCCGTGATCAGAAACCATCCACCAACCCTCTCCGAGTTCAGAAACCCGAGTTCAGCGCCTTGAGGAACCCCATCAGACCCAGTCATAGCTACAAGCATGGTCTTCTCCACAAGGTGACTGCGGATCTTGTAGCATTTTTCAGATTCCGGCATTAACAAAAAATGCTACAGCTTTGCTTAGTTTATATTTATTTTTATTTGCAAACATAATTGGATTATTCCAATATATGTACAGGGTATCAAATACATTACCTTGTTTTAGCTTGGAAGTTATTGAATATACTTTCCATATATATATATATATATATATATACAGTGAGGACGTAATGTCCGTCGCCCCCCCTCTAACTTTTGAACCGTTTGATATACTGCGAT
>MU183754.1:151032-174043 GCA_016904865.1 Pissodes strobi
ATATTTTAGAAGACGTAAAAATCGTTCAATTTTTACATGTGCAAAACGCCCATAATGATACTACTTTCGATTGCATCGCAGAAGTGCCTCCTGGGACCGGTTTCTGGGCCTATACCCTTCATCAGCCAGGCTATCCTTCCGGGAGACTAGAACAAGTTTTTTTCATAAATAAAAAATAAATCATTAATTTACTTTTCCTTAACCATTAAAATTAAAAATCACAGTCATCCCAATCATTAAAATAAAAAAATCACCGTAATCTCCTGGACTATCGTTTTAAAAAGAGACAAAATTAAATTTTTTAAGTAAATTAGGTAATTTTTTGAATATTTCCGAATGTATGCAATTATAAAATAAGTATTTTAATAAATATACAGTAAAAATATTGTGCGAACCCTGCGAATTTAATTGAATATAAAAAAATGGAGCAAATTCGAGCAAGATTTTCTTTTTCATCTCTTTTGTCAGAATCGTAATGTACATATTACAGTATATTTGTAGTCGGAAACATGGTGAAATCATTAACAAAAAAAAATGTGATTATATCACGAACTTGTAATTGTAATTTGATAAATATATCAATCTTTTTCATTTTAAGTCACCAGCGCTATGCAATAGGCAGAAAAATCAACATCTTTTAAATATTAGTTATTTCATACCTTGAGTATTGTTATCAATAACTAACTAAAAACGTTAATACATTTTTAAAACAGTCAGTTGAATACATACTTTATGAAAATATTTATTTGGTGAAAATAATAACGCTAATAAAAAACTATAACGTAAGTTTGACAGGGCGCTGCAAACGATTCAAAAGATATCAATTGTTTTTTCCAAAGCCAACTAGAGTACTAGAGTGTTATAAATAATTTCGTCATAAATTTGATTAAATATACCGCAAACGAAAATATCGTCTATGGCCAGCTTTTATTGAAATTCAACCTGTGTGCGGCGAGTCCGCCAATCGTTACCCCAGCAACCAAGCAAAACACTACGATTCCTTTATAGCGCTTGCTGAACACGCACATCAAAGTTGCCGCCGTTGAGTGGTCCTTCTTATCGTATAGTTAATGTTCGGTGACCATACTATAATATATAGAGAACGTCATCCTACTGGAAGAATGACAGTACTCTTCGGTTTTTGGAACTTTATCAGAGGGAGCCAACCATATGGGATCCAAAAAATAAATATCATAAGGATAAGTCAAAAGTAATTTGGTAGTTAAACGACGCTTGGTTCCGAATTTCTGTCCAAATGGAAATCGCAACGGAACTAAAAAAAAGGAGTCTCATCCACCATCTTCTTTTTCGTCTAACCTTTTCTTTATGGTGGTGGCATTTGCTAACGTTAAATAATTAAACAAACTTAAAGCATATTTACACTACAAAATTGCATATGCTATGCAATCAAAATTTGCCCGTAAACATATCGTTTCTCAACTTTTCAAACAGCTGATGCAAATTTCTTTGCATGGCGTCAAATTAGAAAACGCACTAATTTTATTGCACGTTGCATGTTATTTTTAGTTAAAATGACAATTCCAACATAAAAATAAATAAAAAATACCCGTTGCGTCATCCGTCATCGTGTAATCTTAAAATTCAAGATATTTTGTATTTTCTTTATTTATCTCTTATGTGTTTTTGGTTTTTGGAAATAAATTCATAATTTAAAATAGATACGGTATGTCTCAAAAGAAGGTAATGTGCAGTAGGTAAGTAGTCAAATCTTTTTCGAAAATGTACGTACAAATCGGCTGCTTAATGTCATTCTGCGGCATTGGCACAACTGCTTGTCAAAATGTTTGCATAAATAATTATTGTGTCTTCGTGTAAACAGCGACGCAATAAAATTATTTGCGCGAGCGATAATTTGCCTGCAATTTTTCAGATTGCATTGCACCTAATGTAAACTACCTTTTAGAGAAGCCACTGCTGTTGCTGCTGTAATAATATCCATGTTCGCCGTCGTCTGTCGTACATTTGTCTGTGTTCGGCCAAAACGATTTTGCCGATACGTCCATTGTTTGGGTGCCATAATTATACAAAAATAATCCGTCAAAAGTTTGGACAAATGTTTCGGCCAATACATTGGCCAATGTGCATGTTCGGCATTAAACGCGTATACTTCCAATATTTCAGATAACTTCTGAACAGAAACAGTTTTACCGTAAATATTATATACTTTCTCACTGCAAAATGCTAAAAATTGTTTCTACACGCTTTCCTTGGATCACGTTGTGTTACTTGGAATTGAATTTTCTACTTCTCTTATATTTTCTATCTTTTCTTCTACGAACCGTAACGTTTTGGTTCACATGAAATAACGTACAATTAACTGGGCATAAGTGAATTAATGTATAAGTCATAGCAAGCTGTCATCCATGACCGACTTTGATTTTTAATTACTTTAGATGGTGTTTGGTGTGACATTTTCTTACCAAATCTTCCTAGTTCTTGAATTGATCATCGAAAATATTTTTTTCTACGACTGCCCTGAAAATAAACAAAAACGCACTAACTGCTCTTGAAAACTGGACATTTCAAACATCGTGTGAAAAGTAAGTATGCTTTGCACACGGCGTGTGCAAAGTATACTTTTCACACGCTTATTCGGGTATTTAGATTAAAGGGCTTCGTCTCCGTTTTAGAGCTTCGCCCTCAGAGGTCCCATTCCCAGGTCTCTAAAAAAGGGGGCCCAATTTTAGGGCTTCACTCCCCCAGGAGCCCCTTTTTGCAAAACTGTAGAAAATGGGACTCTCAGACCAGGGGCCTCCTTTTAATGCTTGAGGCCCAATTTTAGGGCTTCGCCCCCCCCGGGATCTCCATTCCTAAATCTGTAAAAATGGGACTCCCGTACCATAGGCCCCATTCTAGGGTTTCGCCCCCCGAGGGCCCCATTTTAAAATCTGGGCCCCTTACCAAGGGCACCATTTCAGGGCTTTGGGCCTCAAAGGAGCCCCGATTTAGGGCTTCACCCCCGGATGCTCCCTTTTGCGAATAAGAGAAGACCGCTGGTGAATAGCGCCTTTTTCCAAAGATATGAAAAAAATAACTCCAAAAATTAAGGGCGAAACCCTAAAACGAGGGACGAAACCCTAAAGGGACGCCCCGGGTAGCGCATTGTCCCAGCCCTGACATCTCAATACCTACTCATCAACTAGTTACACAAATTGCTGTAGAAGTTTTTGTATGGTCTTTGTAAACTGTAAATTTTAATTTAAAGACAAGATGCTTGACATATTATATTATAATAAATATTATATAATATCAATATTATTTGCAGTCGTAGAAAAAGTATAGTATGCAACGCGTGTGAATATCACTTTTTACACTCGTGTAAAAAGTGATATTTTCAACACTTGTTGCACAATATACTATTTCGCCCACGACTTTTTATGAAAATTACTTTTCAAAAATTCATATCCTCAAAAAATATTTCGGATAATAATTCAAGCACTAGGGAGATTACAATTGAAAATTTTACACCTACTTTTTATTTTAACATGTGCAACATCACTGAATAGCAACGTTAACTGATTTAAGCGGAAATTATATTCCTCCAGGATGCCTTGCAAGTGATTACACTACTATATTTGAGCAGAGATACACATTTCATAATATTTCTATATTATATTTAAACACGTCAAACAATATTTTTTCTACTATCAGAAAATAAATAATATAAATCAAAATAAGAACAATTTATGTAAAAAAAAATTGAGAAATTTTAAATATGTTCAACATATGAAATGAGATTATGAGATTATTTGAAACTAACCGTTTTAAAATAATTTCTGACTACATAGTGGTATATTGCGACGCGCTTTCCCTGTATATAGAAATGTTATGTTTTTTTATATGGTTTAAAAGAATTATATTTTTTTCCCTTATTTAAAAAAAAAAGTTGTTCAAGGCTCGTGAAGCTATGACGAGCTCCACCGAGAGTAGTAATAATAACCACTTACTGAATTCGACCAGATCTCCTTCATTAAAATAAACACCCGACAAGATCGGAACGTACGGCCCCGTAGCAAGTTGTAAGTTGTGCGCCAGATTGGGCGCAGCTCCGGAGAGAGGTTCTTTGTGCGCCACCGAATTTGTTACGGACCAAACTGGAAATCACCGCGTTGTTCCCGGAACTTGCTATGAGACCACAGTTTCTCTAGATCAATCCTGTCGGTACAATCTGATAAAAAGATTTTCCACTAAATCTAAATGCTGAAATATAAATGCGCAAATCGTTGAACCAAATGAAACGCCGCAAAATCATTACTATCACTTTATTCACAAAAAAAAAGATAACCGGAAAATGTAGAAAAGATCGTTAGCAACTATCGTTTACAAATTAGGGCTTAATTTACAAAGCACCGGCTGGGCCAATAAAGCAATAGCGCAACAATAAATGGCGAACGCCGAAAAGTTGCGCTATAAATTCTCACCTTTCATCTTTGAAGAGGTATGAGAGAGGGCGGTTAAATCCACCAACAACAAGAAAAACTAAACTAACTGATAAAAATGTTTGCTATAACTATACCTAAAAGATAAATTATCAGTGGTCGACCAAACTTTAAAAAAAATTAAAGTTAGAAAAAAATTCGGCGCTACCTAAACGCTTAAGAACCCCCGCAAGTAATGGGAAGTAGGAAAAACCAAGAAATCTTAAGTTTGGTTTACCGCGCGACCATGTAATCACATCATCCGCTAAGATAAGCAGTGCGCTCTAACCTAATTAAAAAAAAAATCTAAAGAGCGCGAATATATACTGGAATAACAATTTTTCCCAAACACAAGGGACAAAAGAAAGTAATAAATTTAACACCACTTGGCACTTAGCTGAGTTTCACTGAAGTGTCCCCTTCCACCTACCCGGCTGGGCGGCACAAACCCGTCGACGACCTACTCGTCTTCCCGGTCCAAAGGAAAATCCAGACACTCCAGGTAGACTAGCCCCTCTAGACCCGAGATACAGCAGGCAGGTAAGCCAACTAACAAGCTTCACCCCGGGCGTAGAGGCTCCTAACTCTTGATCGGGTAGCGCAGCAGATTTCTGCCCCTGGGAACGGCCCTAGGAATGAAACATTTCCTAGTAACGAGCCACCACGATATGTAATTCGATTGCTAATATAGGTATACCATCTTTCCAAAAAACAATAAGTTAGCAGCATTACTAATTACTGATTAAAGAGATTACTTTTTAAATTTTAAATCGAAGACAATAAAAAAAAAACCCTGAGTTGATGAATAAATAATTACAGCCCCTTCGTAACGATATATTTGAGCAATCGAAAAAAAAATTAAAATTAAATTATTACATAATATTAATTATGCATGAAAACTACCAAAAATTAGTTTCGATCAGGGGAAGCCGTCATCATTAGTTAAAAACAATAAATATAGTCTTTCCAAAAATAAGCAGCTTAATAGCTCAGCCGAACCCGGCATCGCATGGATAAACGAGCATGTTCATAGAAAACCGTAAATAACAACCATAGTTCAAAATAAAAGCTAAATAATCGCGAATCAAAGCATTATTTCTAGATCGGCACGGATAAAATGCGCGCTATATTGATAAAAGAATTCTAATATGAGCCAATGAATAGCAGATGGCTCTAAAATGAACTTAAAAGAAAAATCAAACGGCATGAATTAGACAAATAAATGATCTGAAAGACCCTACAATATTATTATTCAGTACAAAGAATAACTCTCACCGAACTTCAAAGTTTCAAGTGAAAAGTACACGTCCGGTCCACATATCGAACCAAAATCACTAAATTGTACTTAAATAAAACCGTCGTACTGTATCATAACAACAGGATAGCGTGCCTTCCTAGGTACATCTTCAATTTAACCACTCGAGGACCAAAATTCAATAAAGTTAACAATTATGAATGATACACAAAAAATATGGACTCTCTTAATTAAAAAAACATGATGGTAGACTTCTCCTAATACTGAAACAGTTTACGTATAAACAAAACCGCATTAAATAGCGCCCGACAACCGAAATTCCCAGTTTACTGTCTAATTAAAAATCAAACGCAACAAGCAACACGAAAAACTAGAAGTCGTTTGCAAAAACAAAGATTAAGATTAAAAATAGAACATAATTTCCATGGCAAAGACTCCAACTTCGGTACTATAATGAAATTCACAACAAAACAGCAGTCTTAGCATTATTTACTTAAAGGTTGTGGCGAAAGTCGCCATCCATAACGTGAACACGAAAGCAATGGTTATATTATACCCCCGTATCTAAATTTGTCTCTTATCGATCAAGTAAATCGAACTACTCCAATGGCCGAATATTTACATTACATTTCGCCGGAAATAAAATAAAAGAATTAATTTGGCCGTAAGTAAAATCCCTAGAATAAGTAACTTTAGTTATTTACTTCAAATACAGGACCCCAAAGCTTAAATTTTCGTCGAGTCCGTTTGACATTATGTCGTAAAACTTAGCCAAAGTTAGCAACTATCAAATAATAAACTAGGTAGTCCGAACGACAAAAGAAACTATCAACTCGAAACAAATCTTTAATCATGCTGACTTCACGTCAATAAATTAAGCTATTCCATTGAGTTTGATAGAAACGAAAAGCGAATTAATACAAAAGAAATGCGATTAAGCGAGACGCGAGAATCGCAAAACAACTGTTAATAGTAAAAAAAAAAACTTACCTCTAGTGGAGGGCAAAACTGGTTGACACAATAAAAACGCCGAACACTAAATGGCTGACTCGCCTAGAGGAAGCCGTTTCAAGCAAAAAAAATCTTCCGTAATTTTACAACACTATAGGCAATTAAAACAAGGTTCCCAGAACCAAAACGGAATTAACTTTTAGGTCAGTCGACAAAATCCGCCTTAACTAGCTTGGCGAGAACAAATTTTAAAAATCGACTGCCTCTCACGGCTTCTTTAGTAAAAAGGGAGTCTTTCAGCTAAACCGGTCTCTGCGCAGCATCCAGTCCGCGCAGCGGCAATTTTTCGGCGACGTCACCAGTCGCTCCCAATCAGACTGGGTTTTCTCGGGCTGGCGCAAGGTATACAGATAACACCGTTAAAGCTACGTACCAGGACGTGACTGCTACAGGGGTCCATCAAAACTTGCTTATAACCAATGTTCCGAAAGCAGAATGTTACAACACCCCCTCTCCTTCGAAAGGAGGGAAACTTGTCGAAGTAAAAAAACCTAACTCCAACTGAATGGAATTGTTAGCCCCCATTTTCACTAAACCTAAAACCTATAGCTAACCTGTAGAATTAAAGAGGACGAACCCCCCACGGTAGGACGCTAACACTACGGAAGAAGCCTAACACTAAGAAAGGAACCTAACACTACGGAAGAAACCTAACGCTACAGATTCCCGAGCGGTATCTCCCGGGTGAGGGACCAAATGTCCCCGAGAACGGGCCAGCAACGCCCCGAAAGTGATCATGGCAGCTAACAACCAAAAGAAAAACAACCAATACTACCAAAACCAGACCGACTCAACTAACGACGAAAACTTCCAGCCATAACCCAGCTAACAACCATACAGCAATCCAAACAATACCTCCAAAATTCCAAAAACCGAACAAATTAAACTGACCCTTATGGGGACAGGGAAAAAAACAATCATCGCTACGGGTAGCCAGTTGAAGACTAGCGCCCAATATAAACAAACACCCAAGGACCGACAACCATCATGCCCGGCGGAGACCACGCCAAAACAAGGAATGATTCCTGCTCATCGTAGCTTGCGCTAGAGCACATTTCACCCACCGAAATGTTAGACGAGAGACACCCCAACCGGCACAATTCACCATCCAAACCAAGGGAACCAACCAAGCAAAACCCCAACAATAACCAAACAAAAGCGGTGAATCGAACAACAGAAACAATGGGACTGAAGGTCCATATCGTCACAGCACTCACAGGACTTTTACCTATACCAGTACCTCGGTTAGGGCTATTCTTCCCATCAAGAAGCAGAGATTTCAGAGGATCCACCTCGCGCGGAATCTACACACCGAAATCCCTACAACCCTGACTCGCCCTTGCAACACGTTTTTCTGATTGAATGTAAAATGTAAAATGTAAGTAAAGATTTTTTCTCTTTCCCAATTAATTAGAAAAAAGGAACCCAGCGCCGGATAGACGTGTTACAAAGACAGGGGCCGGCCCTGTCGTGGGGTCGTTTGAGCGCCACCCGTTCTAGCCAACTAAACGGAAAAAGCTCTGCTGGTGTTGTACAGGATGGCTAGGTCCGCTCTTAAAATCAACCGGTACTTGGTACTTAATTTCAATCTAACGAGAATAATGGCGCGATTATAATCAACTAACTTCTATCAAGAAAACACAGTCTAACAATTTAAGGAACAATATATTTGCTACTAAGTTCTTTCCTTTTTTTTGAAAACACAGCAACAATCTATGAGGAGAAAAAAAAGTTAAATGGAAATATGGTTAAAGACAAATGAATGTTAAATGACGGTTAAAATAGTTGATAAAATAAACAGAGTACAATATGGAGATTGTACAGAGACCAATTCGGTTGGAAATACTTGGTTCTGTATGCCTTACCACTAAATGCACTAAATACTACTTGTCGAAGTGATCACTTGACGTTGACTAAGCTTCTTACAATTAGGTATGCGTGCGCTAATAGCTGCACTGATTTTAGATGTAGCAATAATAGTATGTAGCAACGAACGGCTACTGTAATTAAATCAAATGACTCGACGAGTTAATAAAAGAACCGAACTAGAGTAAAACTATTGAAAGCGTAGCTGTCGCTTGATTCATATTATAAAACGATAAAATTCAGAGCAGTTATATCACTTGACTAATGAATGAAATGAAGGAGAGTATCGAGCCAGCGCTTGACTTTTATTAAAATGAAAGAAGATTCAAAACAATCAGATTAACTGGTCCGATAAACCAGTGAATAAATGTAAATAAGGTTAATGAGCTACCTCAGAACTCGGCGTTCAATGTTTGATTTATTTTAATGAAAGAAAACAACATAAAGCTTCAGTACAATACCCAAATCCAGTCGTCGAACTCTGGTGGAGGCGCCGGGCACCTTAATATACCTCAGGTACGGCCTCTCGCTGGCCCTGAGGGGAAGATCTGGACGAGATCTCGAGTGCTCAGTGTCAAGATGTATAGATGTCCTGCGGGCAAGGCCTGCACTCACTAGGATAGAGGTGGTTCCAACTGCAGGTAAAGGCAGTTGCCTACTGGTATGCGCGGTGGACCTTCTAGAAAGCTTGTACCCCTCCGAAAAAAGTTGTGGCCCTTCAATAAAGCTTCTGGCCCTCCAGAAAAAGTTGTGGCCCTTCAATAAAGCTTCTAGCCCTCCAGAAAAACCCTGAAATAATCCAGTGCGCATTAAACGAAGCCCCCTTACTTTAATTAAAATCATAGACCCCTCCCCTCTTGCATAAATACATCTTCTTAATAAAATAAATTTCCCCAGACAAAAAAAACCCATGGACTTGCAATGCCCATCAGCAAATAAAAGAGATATTAGAGTTCAGGCAACTTGAATATAAAAAGATAGGTATGAATCACCCCTAAAAAGAATATATAAACTACCCCATATGATCAAAATTAAAGTTGCATTAAAATAAAAATTCGGATCAGATAAAATGGAGTAGATAAGATAACATGTGCGAAAAGCAAATGGCGGTATTTACACAAAAAAAAAGGTAACACAGATAAGCAATTAAATCATTAATTTAGGTAAAACGATAGCAATAATTACCTCAAATTTGTGCGTGAGGGTGAACTATGAGAGATTCGACGGTCTCGGTCTTGTATGACGAACGTGGGAACGCCTCTAGAAATAATGAAAAAAAAAACTTAGCCTCATGGCATCCACGCGCTTCACAGGCAATAGAAAAAGAAATCCAGAGAAAATAACTCACCCAGTATAGTATTAGATCCCGAAAAATCGGTCGTGTCCAAGCACAAGAGATTTCACAATATATCCCCAATAAATGGGTTGAATTCAATCACAAATAAATGTGTAATCTCTAACTGCACTGGCAAACGTTCTTCTCGCCTTGGAAGGGTATCTGAGAAGAACTCTCGATTGGTTTCCGTCAATTTGCCTTCGAGATTAAATGCTACGTCACAAGTAATGATGGGCGGAAACATGCCGAGTGATTCGATACAAGGAATAATTTTAAGATAATAAACGACCGAGTTCTCGTTTATTATGATGGTAACATGACGCCGGAGGCCACAATTAATTCATTGAAATCAAGTGATTCAAGGAATACCAGGAGAATATTCCCTAACAAAACGATAAACTTTTAATAATTTCAATCGACAGCTGACCTATTACATTCTTATTACTCCGTGACGGAGGTCAAAAAAACTACTACTAAAATACGGATCAACGAGTCTAATGCAGCGTTTTTTGCAGGCTTCACTAACAAAATTCTGAAAAATATAATTCGATTCGCTGGCTGCTCATGATAATATGATACAAATCAAGCCAAGTTATCTTAATAATTGCTTTCGCTTATCAACTACGGATTATAAATGCCAATATAAATATATAGCTAACCTATACTTAAAATATAGTTAATTCATATTAGAAAAGTTGCATTTTCAAACGAATTGTTAGCAGATCAAATTAATAAATTTAGAATTAATAAACCGATGCGTGCAAAATACAGCATCTTTTTCCCTAAATGCAGCATACAAATGAAATTTCAAAAATATTTGACATTGGCAAAATCGAATTGTTACACCCTCCCTACAGGGCGTGCCGAAGTCAACGGGAATAACACACATGTCGAGGAGTACAAACCCAACTCGCAAAACAGCCCAAACCCACTCCACCATGAAAACGGGAGATGTCGCAGGAAGCTTCCAAACAAACCAACGTCCACCACCAGGGACGAAAACCATTCCAAAAAAAAACAAAGGTGAGGAGAATCAAAATCTCGAAAACAAAAATCCCAACTGAAAAAAAAGATTCTTTACCTCCACAGCAAGACCTTTAACATTTTTTTTTGAAGTAAAAGTTTCAGTTCAGCAGCAAAAGATCAGAACGAGTATTTGAAAATAAGGTACAACAACAAATAGCACGAAAACGCTACAAATACCAAGGAGAGAACATCACGACCCTAGGAGTAGATCCAAAATATTTTGGGAGACGACGCATGGCTCGTCCAATCCTAGGCGTAAACACGTGCTTCTGAAATCCAGTATATCCGTGCCACAGCGGAGGCTAACTACACAACTCCATAACACGTCAGAGTAAAATCGGTAAAGTTCCATGTTGCAAATCCGGCATCAACCGAAATGAACCACAGGCCAAACAACTTAGAACTTCTCAAAACGACTCTACAAAAATCAAATCGATACGGTAAGGTAAAAGTGAACACTCTAATCCCTTAGCACAAGGAGTGTCACACCAAACGATACGAAACGAAAAGGTACTGAATTACTCCAGCTCGAAAAGAACATCTAAATCGGGTCAAATAGTCAAATCCGGTAATAAGTCACAATCGGGATAAGGTAAAGGTGAAAACTCTAATCCTTTCATCGCGTGAGCACCAGAAGTGTTACACCAAAAGATACGTAACGAAACGGTAAAACATCCTTTCATCGCGTGAGCTCCAAGTGTTTCACCAAACGATACGAAACGAAACTATAAAACATCCTTTCATCGCGTGAGCTCCGGGAGTGTTCCATCAAAAGATACGAAACGATAAAACTATCAAACAACTATCATCTATCAATCAACTATCAATCAACTCAGGTGAACACTCTAATCCTCCTAACAACAAGAAGTGTTACACCAAAAGATATGAAACGAAACGGTAAAACTAATCCTCTCATCGCGTGAGCCCAAGGAATGTTTTACCAAACGATACTAATCAAAACGGCAAAAACGCTAAACAAGAAGGTCACAATCGGGTAAAATAGTCCAGTAGGGTAATAAGTCATAATCGGGAGAAGCTATACGAAACGGTACAGATGCTGCTAAACGAAACGGTAAATATACTATACGAAACGATAAAGATACTAAATTCCGCTAAAGTCAAGGGGATGCTCAGCGGCTGAAATGCTGGCTAAGCGATTTCCCTGAATGGCTAAGCTGACACACAGCTTCGAGAAAGCCGCTGAATGATCAACTCAGCCAACAAATATTACGCTGAGTTCCTCAGCGGTGTCAAAAAATAGGCGGGAAATTCAAAAATCCGACAGTAAAGTATTACATAACCTTAAAATAATTTGTTTTAAACTGCGACGACGTATTTTCCTCCAGGTATCTTTATTAAGCTTTTACCACAATTGCATACTAATTCCAGGGCACGTTGTTATATGTGCCGTGCTAATTCTATCTGGATCAGGCAGAAGTTAAGTAGGTATGAAATAATGAACAATAGAGGATTTATATACGTTGGACGTGATGGCAAATTATACAAACAGGATCACAACATTCACAACCGCCAAAGACAGAAAATTTTAGAACCGTTTAACCGTCTTGTTTCTGAAATATCAACCCCTCATTGTCCAATATATAATGATGCAAAAGTTCGACATTGTTCTACGATTGTTAAAGCGTCTGAGAACGTTGTTACAAATACACCGGTGCTGGTCACTGCTACCACATCTAGTGATGAGTGTTTTGGTAAGTTTTGCATATTCCCGCAATGTGTAATAGTAATAGGTTTGTTAGTATTTTGTAGGTCTTCAATTGGAAGAATGTCAAAAGAATATGAAGTTCCCGTATCAAGAGAATGAAGTACCTGTAGATGATCATCAAGAATATTGAGTTCCTGTAGATGATCATCAATAATATGGAGTTCCTCTAGTTGATCACGATCAAGATGGTATGTATTTACTAAAAATAATATTTATTCAGCTTTGTAGAATCAAAATCTATTCTACCTTACAGACATAAAATTTAAATGAAACCATCAAGCCATATTACTATTTCTGAGTGAATATGAAAAACGAGCATTGAAATTCCGAAATCCAAAAATTAAAAAACGGAGTCTGTGGAATGAAATAGCAGCAGAAATGCAAAAATATGGTTATGTTGTTGATACAGATGCTTGTGACAAAAAAATGCGGAACATGAGATCTACTTATATCAAAATACTTGACAACAATAATACAAAAACTAAAACAGGAAGAGGGAAAATAAGTTGGGCTATATTTTACTAGGTTTCAGGAAATATTTGTAGATGATAAATGTGTGAACCCAACCAATACCATTGCATCCATGACAGGTCCAACTGCTATGACGGAAGTCGAAGAAACCGAAACAGATAGCCCCTGTTCAAGGGTAGAGCCAAAAACATATGATGCTGAAACACTGGTGGGTGTTTCAGCATCATATGTTTTTGGCTCTGCTAGATATATTTCGTAAACGTCAATTGAAAATTGAGGAAATGAGAGTTGAAGAGATTAAAAAGATACGTGAACAATTAGAAGAAAGCAATAATATTCAGCGCCAAAAATTACAATTGTTTGAAACTTATTTAAAATCAAAGCAATAATAGACTAGGTAGTTTGTGTAATAAAGTATGCACACTTTAAATGTTGTTTTAATTGTTACATAAAATTTGTTAATTAATTTTGTTACTTCAAATGCGATCAGTATAGAGGGCGTTCCTTAATGATATACTAATATGTAAGAGTGTCATTCTTGGGACCACAGACGTCACTGGCAGAAATTAAATAAATTTGTTGTATATAAAAATGCCTCTTGATGCATACCAAATTTCACGAAAATATCTATAGTGGTATCAAAGTTATAGAAAAAAATTTTTTTCTTAAAACTTGCATTACTTTATAGTTCAAAAGTGAAGAAGGCTAGGATAGCACATACATTCATATGAACTTTTTTTCTTAAAATGGTCCCAAGAATGACACCCTTAAATATTAGCATATCATGGAACACCCTGTACACTTGATGGACTCCCCTTCTCGCTCCTTATGGTTCATCTTAAAACTGGCAAAATTGAAGCAATATAATTTCTTTTAAGTACGCCCATATTGTTATTTGGCTCTTCTTCTGCAAATATATTTTCAATTCCATGATCATTGCCCTCATCTTCAACTACATCTTCATCTTCGTATTGACGGTCATTTTGTTTTATTACAAAATTATGTAAAATACATGCGGCTAAAATTACTTCCGGTATTCGCTCCTGTAATGACATGTCCAAGAAGTTAAGCCTGCGCCATTTGCCTAAAAATGTTTATATTATTTAAGTCATGCAAATAAACTAAGGTTAATTACATTCGAGATTACATTTAACAATTGACTATTTAAATGCATGTAAAAAGTGTGGAAGTTGACTTAATGAACGGTTCCCTTGAAAGAAGTAGTTCACAATAATTGTAAAAAGTCTGTTAGTTACCTAGGACCAAGACATAATCTATAGTCTGTCTAGAAAGTATCCGGAAAAAAGAAAATACAATTAAAATTTTTCGGTTTAAATTTTTATTACTTGAATTATAAAATTACAACAAATAATTCATCTCATTTACATATACAACCTCCATTTATCTCTAAACGCTTCACGTATAGTGAAGATACACCCGAAACTAGTTGACCGCCATAATATTCGGTGATGGTGGTCGAGGTGTAAAACTGACCGATTCAAATATGTGTTACTTTGTGGCATTACTCGTTCCACTTCAATGTTTGTTAGTCCCCATAATGTGTTTTCACCAGTGATGTAAAATTACCGTAATTTATATTTTTGGTTATTTACGCTGGTAATTTACGAGTGTTAATTACCAAAATTAATTACCGTGGGAATAAATTTGTGTCGTAAATTACTGTGGTAAATAACCGTAATATATTTTTGGTAAATAACAATAAATTACCGTAATTTACCGTAAACTGCAAGTAAACTAATAGCGATTTCCATTCGTAAATTAATGTAAATTGTGTTATTGTGTATATTACTGTCTTTTGGAAACCTCCAACTAGTTTACAAATAAAAATTGCTATTTTTCCAAAGAAGCGTGTACATGTATAAAAAAATATCTTGTCATAATCATGTAATTACCACTTGGGAATGAAATTACGGTGTGTGTAAGTATCGGTGCAGGACAAAGAGTTGTTTCATTTGTTTGTGAATAAAACATTGTTTTTTCTTTAAATATTATTTAATTTTAAAACGAAAGCAACACAGAACAAAATGAATGGCAATGAATGACAGCCGACAGTAAATCCCCGGTTCGGCCAATAACCGGCAGTCGGCAGTAAATCCCCGAACGCATACTGTTCATATTGCGGACAAACATGGTACAGGGTGATCCCCTATAATGTCGCCCCCTTTCAACTTTTTTATTTTTAGTGTCTCAAAAAAATTAAAAGTATGTTTATGTAGGTATTGAAAAATACTTTTTTTCTGCGTATTAAAAATATTGGAAAAATGATCAGTATACAGGGAAAAACAAAAAGTAAGTTTTTTAAATGGATCACCCTATATATGAATTTATTTTTCGATTCCTCGTAAAATTCTAAGCATAATTTATGTATGAAGTTATACCTCTAGAATCAGTAGTTTCACAGCTATAAATGGTTGAAAATCGATACTTTGGCTAGTTTTCACCTTGGCAGCAAGAAGGCTATTACAAATGGAGTAAAATGAATTTCACATTCCTATCTTAACTTTCCAAGAGCTATCTGATGGTGCTAACTAATGGTACCTACAGAGGTACCAGATTTGGTACCTAGGGTACCGCCTGCCAGTTCCTTTCAGTTCCTGAAAAGGAAGATAGGAATGTGAAATTCATTTTACTCCATCTTTAATGATCTTCTTGCTACCAATGTGAAAATTAGCCAAAGTACCGATTTTTAACTGTTTATAGCTGTGAAACTACTAACTCTAGAGGTATAACATCATACATAAAATATGCTTAGAATTTTACGAGGAATCGAAAAATAAATTCATATATAGGGTGATCCAATGAGAAAAAAAATTAACTTTTTGTTTTTCCCTGTATACTGATCATTTTTCCAATATTTTTTACACGCAGAAAAATAGTAGTTTTCCTAATCAGTGCGCAAAGTTAGGTTTTCCCGCACGCGAAAGCAGTTAGAATATTAATGTTGTTAATAATAATAAATAGGTAGTTATAAGTTGATGTTTTTGATGCCAATAAAATTTAAGAAAAAAATGTAGTTATTTCACTCGTAGAAAAACATTGTTACTAACACGTACGCAAAGTAGTTTACCCCCACTTAAAGCTTATCTGAACTTTTATCAAGTGTGATTTTATAAGTGTATTTGTTTCCCGCACAGTGTGCAGGAAAGTGCTACTTTGCATATGCAAAAGTGTGCGCAAAGTAAATTCTTTGCGGTCACTCGTAAAAAAAAGTATTTTTCAGTACCTACATAACTATACTTTTAATTTTTTCGGGACACTTGAAATAAAACAGTTAAAGAGGGGCGACATTATAGGGGATCACCCTGTACATTACAACAAAATACAGTAAATAACGTTAAATTACGGTAAATAACGTTAATTATTTAGCACGAGAACCAGTAATTTTCTATATAACATCAGTAAATTACGGTAATCAATTTCTGGTAATTTACGGTAAATTACAGTAAATTACCACGGTAATTTATCGGTAATTTACCAGTTCACATCACTGGTTTTCACTGAGACTCAGATCGGATGAAGCTGCTGCTATGAATTTGATGCCAATTGGTGTTCTTCCATTCAAGCTTAAATATAGACAGGAGTATGGCATCGTGTATTATACTGCTGAATATGCCACCCCTCCTGGAAACATAAACCGTTTTCATCTGGAAAACTTTTTATAATGGCACAATACTTTGTACTGTTAACGGTACCATCAACTATACAGAGAGGTGTAGTACCACGCTGTGATATTACTCTCCAAACCATTATTTTTATGGGAAAATTTAGGAATTTGGACTGTAACATGTTCTCTTAATAAGATTTTTAGGTGAGTTACACCAAGCTGGACACAACTTTCGTCAGATATAAGAACATTGCTGAAATTATCTCCTTGAAAACGTTTACAAAATCAGCATCTTTGCAAAGATTTTTTTGGTTTCCTTGATTTTTGAAACCTTAGGGGCGGATTTTGTAGTCCCAAGGCCGCTAGAGCGTTTTAAATGTTTCTGCAAATCCTTCGCGGTCTTTTCGAAACTGGTCTAGGACTCATATCTGTGCGTTTTTTATCATCTTTATTGTCTCATATACTCAGCTTTTTTCAAGTCCACTCAATTACACTAATGTTATAAAGTTCGAACACCTTTTCTATACAAAGATTCTACCTCTCTCCTTTTTTCTACTTTCGACATTATTTCACAAATCTTAAGCCTGCTTACAATCAACAATGTTTGGCAGATCGTGTTGCCATGCTATCTTGACCGTTGCCTACTATCCGAAGAACGTACTTGATGCATTACTTTTGTCTTGGAATGTTACGAAAAAGAAATATATTAAAATTAGGAAAAATATAAAATTCCGGATACTTTCTAGACGGACTATATTATCAAACAATACGTACCTTTAAGCAGAGCAAAAGCTCTTTCGATCATACTTCGTCTACTACTTAATATTGGTGTTCATTGTCTCTGTAAGGTTTAATAAGGTTCTCCATTAAAGGATATGCAGCATCTCCCAACACATGCTGATTTGGTTGTATTAAGTGTGGATCACCTATTAACATCTGATATAATGGGCTATTCCGAAAGACACGTGCATCATGCATTCTACCTCGCAAACCAATGAAAACATCCATGAATAATAGTCTGTCATCACACACTGCTTTAAGAATTACAGAATGTGTGTCTTTTTCGATTAAAAAAATCAACTGCGTTTTGTGTAGGTTGCTTTATTAGTATATGTGTTCCATCTATTGCACCTACAATCCCGGGAAATCCTGTAAATATAAAATAGTTATTAACATGAACAAATTTAACAAGGGCATTTTACTAACCAGATCGATTCTCTATCCTAGCTGCTAGTTCATTGCACTCGTATTGATTGTGCCACTGAATATATCTCTCTTTCAATCTTCCAATAGCTGAAATAACATTCAAAAATATAAAATGGGCACTTCCAGGAGAGATCCCGAATCTGTCAGAAGCTGCTAAAAAACTTTCTGGTTTCAATAAAATCCAAATAGAAAACAGGGTCTGTTTTAGTGGTACAATAGAATGCCATTCTCCAGGTAAATGGGGAATAATAAATTGGCTCAAACTTTCCACTCCTTCTCGAGTTTTGAATTCACTTAAACTGTAATTTGGAATTGTCTCTTCAAAGTAATTTTTGGCTCTAACTGGTTGCTCAGGAAAATTGGGCCTTTCTAGGGCATCCCCTGCATTTTCCACCACAACGCGGATTATATTATTTATAACATTGTCATCATCATCATTAAATAAATAGTCCACGATTTGAAATTGTCTTCCATGATTTTATACCTTCTCTTCTTACAGAATATCACGATAATCACGAAAATCCAAATTAAATTAAGTTTTATAAAACAAGTTAGCAGATACTTTGTTTTGAGAAAAAAATGGGTAAGAATTTTCTTCAGGCTGACAAACAGACTTTCATTCAGGAAAATGCAACTTGCTGCAGTCTGACTTACTTAGCGCTTATCTAAGCTGCTGAACGTCCCTGAATGAGCCCAAGGTTAAAATAAAAACAATGGTAACTATAACGCCAAATCTAATACGCATCTACATTACCGGACGCAACACCTCGCGTTACTCGTCTACTGATGTGATTCCGGAATTCCACGAATCGTAAGTACATAAATTAAGCATTTTTTTTTTAGATAATTAACCTGCATATTATTTTTCTTTTTCCAGAGAAGCCGTTAATCCATCGTAAACCGAATAAAAAAATAACAAAAATCGGTCACTAAAAAGAGAAAGAGCAGGTATGAGACGCAAGAATGTTCAGTAGACGATACGAGTAAATACAGTACACTCCCAAATAACATATTCCGGTAAAAACAAAGTCGATAAAAAAGTCAGCCATACATCAACGCTAATAAACACTACACATCAATAAACATCCGCATAAACAAGTCGCAAAAAGTTACAATAGTTCAACACTAGTTGTTATTACACAACTATCAATATCAACAATATCAAGACAAAATGGCGTCAATCACTAATTCACATATCAAAGTGGCGTCAAAACCTAAATCGCACTTAAAAATAATATATCAGCACAATATATTCCCTAAAAGTTCGCACCATAAAAATATAAGATCGTTCCATATGGCTCAAAATCAGAATTTTCCTCGTAAAAAAAACAAGATAAGTCGGTGGTTAATCGAAATCTGGTATTCGGTGGTAATTAATTTTAGAAAAGGCCCCACGTTGGGCACCAAAAATTGCGACGCGTTTTCCGTGTATATAGAAATGTTATGTTTTTTTATATGGTTTAAAAGAATTATATTGTTTTCCCTTTATTTAAAAAAAAAAGTTGTTCAAGGCTCGTGAAGCTATGACGAGCTCCACCGAAAGTAGTAATAATAACCACTTACTGAATTCGATCAGATCTCCTTTATAAAATAAACACCCGGCAAGATCGGAACGTACGGCCCCGTAGCAAGTTGTAAGGTGTGCGCGCAATTTGCCCGCAGCTCCGGAGAGAGGTTCTTTGGGCGCCACCGAATTCGTTACGGACCAAATTGGAAATCCCCGCGTTGTTCCCAGAATTTGCTAGACCTCAGTTCCTCTAGATCAATCCTGCCGGTACAATCTGCTAAAAAGATTTTCCACTAAATCTAAATGCTGAAATATAAATGCGCAAATCAATGAACCAAATGAAACGCCGCAAAAACAATACTATCACTTTATTCACAAAAAAAAATATAACCGGAAAATGTAGAAAAGATCGTTAGCAACTATCGTTTAGAATTAGGGCTTAATTTACAAAGCACCGGCTGGGCCAATAAAACAATAGCGCAACAATAAATGGCGAACGCCGAAAATTTGCAGTATAAATTCTCACCTTTCATCTTTGAAGAGGTATAAGAGAGGGTGGTTGAAGCCACCAACAACAAGAAAAACTAAACTAACTGATAAAAATTTTTGCTATAAATATACCTAAAAGAGAAATTATCAGTGGTCGACCAAACTTTATAAAAAAAATTAAAGTTAGAAAAAGGTCGGCGCTACCTAAACGCTTAAGAACCCCCGCAAGTAATGGGGAGTAGAAAAAAACCAAGAAATCTTAAGTTTGGTCTACCGCGCGACCATGTGATCACACCGTCCGCTAAGATAAGCAGTGCGCTCTAACTTAATTAAAAAAAAAATAAATATATATTCTAAAGTGCGCGAATATATACTGGAATAACAATTTTTCCCAAACACAAGGAACAAAAGAAAGTAATAAATTTAACGCCACTTGGCACTTAGCTGAGTTTCACTGAAGTGTCCCCTTCCACCTACCCGGCTGGGCGGCACAAACCGGTCGACGACCTACTCGTCTCCCCGGTCCAAAGGAAAATCCAGACACTCCAGGTAGACTAGCCCCGGTAGACCCGAGTTACAGCAGGCAGGTAAGCCAACTAACAAGGTTCACCCCGGGCGTAGAGGCTCCTAACTCTTGGTCGGGTAGCGCAGCAGATTTCTGCCCCTGGGAACGGCCCTAGGAATAAAACATATCCTAGTAACGAGCCACCACGATATGTGATTCGATTGCTAATATATACCATCTTTCCAAAACACAATATGTTAGCAGCATTACTGAGAGTACTTTTTAAATTTTAAATCGAAGTCAATAAAAAAAAACCATGAGTTGAAGAATAAATAATTACAGCCCCCTCGTAAGGATATATTTGAGCAATCGAAAAAAAAGATTACAATTATAACTTAATATTAATTATGCATGAAAACTACCAAAAATTAGATTCGATCAGGGGAAGCCGTCATCATTAGTTAAAAACAATAAATATAGAGTCTTTCCAAAAATAAGCAGCCTAATAGCTCAGCCGAACCCGGCATCGCTTGGATAAACGAGCATGTTCATAGAAAACCGTAAATAACAACCATAGTTCAAAATAAAAGCTAAATAATCGCGAATAAAAGCATTATTTCTAGATTGGCACGGATAAAATGCGCGCTATATTGATAAAAGAATTCTAATATGAGCCAATGAATAGCAAAAGGCTCTATAATGAACTTAAAAGAAAAATCAAACGGTATGAATTAGACAAATAAATGATCTGAAAGACCCTACAATATTATTATTCAGTACAAAGAATAACTCTCACCGAACTTCAAAGTTTCAAGTGAAAAGTACACATCCGGTCCACATATCGAACCAAAATCACTAAATTGTACTTAAATAAAACCGTCGTACTAGACGAATCTGTATCATAACAACAGGATACCGTGCCCACATCTTCAATTTAACCACTCGGGAACCAAAATTCAATAAAGTAAACAATTATGAATGATAACCATGGGTCCTCTACCTCTGGAATTTCCTCAATTTGTTCTGCATCACTATCTGTCTTAAGAAATCCGCACCTAATAAAGCACTTCTCAATTGTTCTTCCTTGAACGTTTTTCCATGCTGCAACTATCCAAATTAAGGCGTTAGCAACCGTTATGGACTTCTGCAATTCAGCCACTGATATAGAACATTCTATAGATGATAACATTCTTCTCATCAAATACTTTCTATATAGGGTTTTAAAGTTTTTTATTACTCCTTGGTCAAGCGGTTGACAATGTGTTGTAGTATTGGGTGGCAAAAAAACTAGCGATATGTTGGTTAGCTGAATATCTGGGTGGGATGTTGCATTGTCTAAGAACAAGATAATTTTTCTCTTTTGACGTTCCATTTTCCTATCAAATTTGTGAAGCCAGTCTATCATGATATCTCGGGTCATCCAGGCTTTCTTGTTATAATACCAATCGATCGGCAGCTTATCAACATGAGAATTTTTAAAGCATCGCGGATTTCTACTTTTACCAATCACCAAAGATCTTTCTGTTTCTCCCTTTAGGTTTGCACACAATAATACTGTGAGTCTTTCTTTAGAAGATTTGCCGGCAGTGCACTTTTCATTGCGGAATGTAAAAGTTTTGTTTGGTAAGGCTCGATAATATAGGCCAGTCTCGTCAGCGTTGAAAATGTCTTGAGGCGAATAACCACTTATTAACCGTGGCAATTTTCTTTTCCACTCTACAACTTCGTCAAGATTTACATTTGCAGTTTCACCAGATATTGCTCTAAATTTAATGTTGTGCCTTGAGCAAAATTTATCGAGCCAACCATTGGAAGCTTTAAAGTTCAAATTTAGTTCCCTAGCGGCTTCTAAAGCTTTTTCTTTGACTATAGTTCCAGATAATGGAATGTTCTTACTCCTTACTTTGCAAAACCAGTCGTACACTATAGAATCGATGGCAGCACCATCAGTTTTAATCCGCTCCTTTTGTTGCAGATTTCCACTTTCATTATACAACTTTCTCAGTTCGCTCTTTACCTTTAAAATGTCACTAACTTGAGTCTTTCCTATTTGAAATTTTTCGGCCAAAACTCGCACGGTATAACTATTTTTTTTAGACGACACTATCACTGCTATTTTTTCTTCCAAACTCAAAAACTTTCTCTTAGCTGAAGACATATTGTTACCTACTCGGTGATTAGATTATGGCAACTAAACTGACAAAATGCATAGAACAAATAAATAGGTAGGTATGTACTAAATAAAGTAGGTTTTTCCAACCATGATGGGTCTTAAAATCTTCCATAGAAATTTTACCTAATCTGTAATAAAAACGGAACACAAAATACAAACCCATCTATTAGTTTTATGACTACCAGGTGTTTGAGTTTGCCGCGTCACCGACCCGGCGGCGTGCCAAATGCTTAATAATCTTCAGTCGTAATATTTATTGTCCGTTGTTGGCAGGCAAAATTGCAAGAGCTAATAGAAAAAACCGTTGTTTGGGGGGTCCGTTATTAAGGGGTGTTTTAACGATGTATTAACATATGGAATGTTCGGTGATTTGAAA
>MU183755.1:0-20259 GCA_016904865.1 Pissodes strobi
CATACATAGACACGAATTCGAGCCACCCTGTACATTTTCCTTCAAGATCCCGCGAAATCATTTCGAAATATTTCCCAGATCGCAAAATCCGTCGGAAATCGATTCGAAATCCCGAAATCGTATCCGAAATCCTTTCGAAATCGCATCGAAAATCCCGAAATCCTATTCGAAATTCAAATGGATTTCTCGAAATCCTTAGTGGTATCACGTTGAATTTTTTTAAACAACATAAGATGAGCACTATAGCCGCTTTTTTCCTTTTCTTCTTCTAATAATATAAAAATTATTTCTAAATTTTTGTTGGTAATTATTGGTAATAGCGCGTGGACGGTTTTTGCATACCTACCTCCTATTTAGTAGAATACCAAATCAAAGTTTTTTTTTTCGGTTTTTCCGGAAAAATGGCTTTTCAGTGTTTCCAGTTACTGAAACTATCGCCGATCTTGACAAAATACGGAATTATGGTAGAAAATCGGATGCTCATCACGAATCTGATGTCAATTCAGCCGGGCGGCTCGACGCCGACGTTTCGTTTTCCAGATATTCATCCTCAAATTTGAAAACCGTTTTCCAAATTTCCCTTGTTTTAATTAAAATCGACATATTTTAAGCAATTTTATCAATCATTTAAACGTATAAAGTGATTCAAATGTGTTGGTTTCAATTAAAAGAAGGGAAAACCGTGCAACTATGGGAGAAATCCTGTTGTATTATGTGTTCAAGAAAGAGACAAAAGACGTTTTTCAAAAAGATAATTCCGAAAGTGAAACAGATACAGAAACTGAAATTCCCGTTGAAAGTGAATTGGAAGAAAGCTTCTCAGATGATACAGAAAGTCATTTTAATGCTCGGAAAGACAATAAAATTAAAGTTAAAATGGAACACTACTAGGTACGCAGAGTTAAATGCGACGACTTGTGTTACAAAGTTTTTAAAGTTTAACTTAAATGAATCCAGTTGGCTTAAAGATGAGGACATACAGACTGTTTCAAAAAATTATATTTTTTATGGACATTCCGACATCGCTGGAAATCACATTCTTCGGAAATCGATCCGAAATCCTTTCGAAATCTTATCTGAAATCCTTCTGAAATCTCGTGAAAATTGTCGATTGTCGAAATCCCTGCGATTTCCGAAATCGATGTACAAATTTTGGCGACTTAGCCGCCCCTTGTTTCAAGGTATACAATCTTATCATATACCTACCACTTGTGGTAGATACTTTTGGTGGAGTATAGCTTGACATTTTCCCGCCAAATTTGTTATAAAAATGCCACTCGACTAAATTTTCTTTAAAAAATACCCATCCAGCTTTGCCGTCGGCGTATTTAAAGACTCTTAGTCTCGTGATAACTTGACGCAAACATGTCAAAGTATACCTACTAACCAAAATATCCACCGTTTGGGATCTAACTATCGAATATATTTCTCTGCTCAAGGCGACAGCATTGACAGCAGCTTTCACCTTACAGATTTTCTTGTGACACAAATATCGGCTATTAGCGATAAAGGCGGCCTTGTATTGGTAAATAAATACTTTAGCTTTTTTACGGCAACAAAATTAATCGACATACTAAGAAATTGTAATCCTAACACCTTTTAAAAAAGTCACAAGAATGCTGCCTAATTACATGAATCGACCTTTGATATTTTCTTATACCGGAGCTACTAGGTAATGAATAATTAATTTTCTGGTGCAGATAGAGAGCTAACCTATATATTTCCTTGATTATGTATTACCATTAATTAGTTGCAATTAATATAGATGTATTTTAAAACTATGTCGGTATAGCAACTAAAATACTTCTCTTTTTTCTCGACTGTTATACGAGTATTTATTTATAGGTGTGTATAAAGACGATGCGGTGACATTACGCGACCCTGTTATATGTCGCAAAGTAAACATTATTTTAAAAACCTCTTATATGATCTTCATGAAAGCCCAAGATACAATTCTAAGCTTAAAGGCTTTCTTTAGGAATGTTTTCATATTTAAACGTTAACTGGCTATAAATACGACATGTTCTTGACCGACTGACGCCAACTCATGTTTCTCTTAAGCTTTTATTATAATTAAAAGTATTAAATGTGTGTAAAATAATCAGGGTGGCTCAACGAAACATTTGGACCTAAAATTTGCAAAGGGGAAACATGTTCTGTCATTTTTATCCACGTATCTTTAACCTCTAGCACGGTCCTTGAAATTTCAATAGGAGAAAGGTCGTGCGATACTTCTGTTGGAAGATATCATTGGAGCATGGCTCTAATATTTTGTTAAGTTACGATCAAGCTCTAGCTTTATTAATTGATGCCAGGCTGTCTAAGCAACAGGATTAGGTTTTGAGAAATAATGTCAAAGAAAAAAGTATTAATCTATATCCGTCCTACGACAAAGTTACAGGAGCCTATGTTAACTACTTGACAGTCGCACAACTGAGGACTGTGTATCTGTGCCGCTGGCTGTAGTTACTCTTGAACCACACATGGTTACTAGACTGTTATCTTCTCTTGAGATAGATTTACCGAAATTTAAAAATAGATAAATTTATTTTACTTTTAATATGGGGATGCGACGGGAGTTCAGGACAGAATGAATACAACCAAGCATTTGAAGGTGACAGCTCTGGCGGCAATTTATTTGCAACATGTTTAGTACCTTTCATAGATTTTGATATTTTATACGAATTTTTGTACAATACTTAAGTGTTTTAAAAAAATTTTAATAGTTATATTTTAACATAAGAATTACATTTTAGTTTTAAGTCATTAACAACATCAGTAAAGAAAGAGCCTGTCTTCTGAGACTCGTTGGACAGCCAAAATAAATCGTTGCTCGTTTTTGCTCAAAACTTTAATACCATATTTAAAACTTCGATATAAAACTAGAGAAATTGTAATGAACTCTAGTACTACAAAAAGAGCAGCTCAGTTATGGGCTGCTATAAATTCACATGTTATGGTGGCAAGTAAATATTCAAGCAGCTTAGAACCAGTGGCGAATACTTTACCAGTTATTTCTATTAATTTTGTAGATGTTCACCACCACATAAATTTAATTACTAACACTTGTGAAAAACATCGCTTAGAAGTTGATACAGGTTTTACAGACATTTTTTCTAATACGTTATCTACTTGTGAGGCGAGAATTTAGATCGCCCTGAATTGAAGCAGATGCATTCTCGGACCAATCAGAACAATCGGATTCCAAGGAGAGAGTAATGGTAACTTCGCGCATAGTCCTCCGCTCGCTTCGCTCACACCGGGGCGCAACCAAGCAAAACTAATACAAGCTAACCCAAATTTACAAAAAGAAACAAACATAACCTTAAAAAAATAAAAAAAACATCCCTCGTCATCGACGGAAATCGAACCCGGGCCGTCCTTATCACAAGTATAAAATCTGACCACTGTACCTTTTAAGAGCATTTCACTGGACCGTCAACACATGCGAAATTATGATGAAGCGAAGTGCGGACGTCTGGAAACCGATTGTTTTGATTGGTCCAAAAATGCATCATGTTTCAATTCAGAGTGATCCAAATTCTCGCACTTGTGAGGCGCTTAATATACAGGTGAGTAAACCACGGATGAATCCGATTCAGCTAAAAATTATTTAAAAAAATTTATATTTATTCCATATTTAGACCATTTGATCCTAGCCTAAAAATAAGGGTTTTAGAGCATAAAATCGCATTCTCGCTGTTTAATATATTGCCAAAAAAATATAAAATACTTTGATATCAAACCTTTTGCACCTAAGGTGGGATATCTCTACAATATTGAAAACTTGAAAACGAGTTAAATATTATTTGGGGAGAACATTTAGCTGAATCTCAAATAGATGAAAGCATTGAAGATCTTATTGGTCATTGTAAATTTTTTCCTGCTATCAAAGATAGCTGCGTGCATCTACTTTCTTGTTGAGCTTGCATTGGTAAGTATCAAGTATCCATCATAATCGAATAATAAATATTTCAAGTTGTAACAATGAAATACTCTAGCAATTTTGCCAGAGTAACAAAAGGCTGATTTTTAATTTAGAGTAAAATACACTTACTGCTATTAATTATTAGATCTTTTGTTCCTTTTATTAAGATTTTACATCATGTTTCTTTTGTATCCATAACTTATTTTACTCCTTACACAGGTTCTGTAATATTTTTTGTTAACTTTTTTCGATATTAAAAAAATAAATGTTATATGAAATACAACAAAAAGTTTTCTATTTTGCCCTCTCTGAAAAAAAATCCTGCGGGCGCCCATGGTACCTTTACACTTATATACCGAAAATAGCGAAAAAAGAGAGAACTACTGTGTGACAAAATCCACGCCCAGCTTCAACTGTCTATTGTAGACCAATAAATCTACAATTTAAAAAACAAACCATTGCAGTTTCCAAAAATGAGAAGTCAAATATGGATCAAGAACTCTCAAAATTTATTGATAACAAATTTAAAGCAATCAATGACAATTTATTAGACATAAATTATTAATGACCATGGCTTATATGAAATTAATCAATTCGATAAAAGATACATCACAAAAATGCTATGTGGTGCCCATCGAAATGAATATATTAGATAACACCCTGGACAAAAGAGGTAAACGAAGTATATTTGAACTTTGGCATACAAAGTTGGATTAGATGTTTGGAGTTTTTATGAAAAATCAGTTATTGATTACCATTAAAAAAGCGGCAGACTCGAGGGGCTGATAAAGCACTAATAAAAGAGCAAAATCTTAAAGTCTAAACTGAGTTTAAATCTCGTTTAGGCATTATTGTCGACCAGACAAAGCAAGAAGCAGGCACGAGCAATGATGGCAATACAGCTCATATATTTTTTTGAAAATTATGATTAAATCCTTATTTATAGGTTTAACTTGATTATGGAAGTAATTGATAATGGCTTTAATATAAGATTATTAGATACTTAGATACTCACGTGCGGTAAAGTACACTTTAGGAGCAGTCGACTCTTTAATTCCACAAGAACCACAGGACTGGTACAATAAAGAATATGCACAATTACAAACATGGTGCAAAGAAAGAAGAATCACCAGGATTGAACGAACTACTTTTGGCATATTTTTATAAGATCTCTAAAAAGTATTCACCTTCAAGCTTATGGTCAAAGTTTGCTATGTTAAAACCAATGTTACAATTAAAGAAAAATATTTATATTCAAAAATTCTATAAGTTAACGTCATACATAAAGCGACTAAATGTAGGTGATAAGCCTAAAAAATCCAAGGTTTTTGAAAAGGAACAGACAGAACAGTTTCTAATCGAAGCACCCAATGATGCCATTTTCGGCATTGCAAGCGCCTGTCCTCACAGTCAAGAATTAACGAAATTAACGATTGACGACGTTGAAGACAATGAAGATTTGCTCGTTATATTAATAATGGCGACAAAGACAGATGTTTCACGTAAATTTGTTGTCTGCGATCCTGGGAATGAGGAAATAAGTTACCCGGGCTTATTCGCGCTTTGCACCCTCCTGCCACCTCGTATAGACGTTTTTTATACAATACAATGCTGGAAAATGCCCACAATAATGCGTGGGCATTAACACATTCGGAAAAGTGCGATCAAATATTGCTGGATATTTTACATCTACTCAATCCAGATATGTATACCGGGCACTGTGCTTGCAGAATCTGGCAGCAACAAAACAAACATTAAGAGGCACGGCGCGGCGGATGGAAATCCACCTCTGTAGCAGATTTATACATAGAAGTTTCCTTGTAAAATAACAAGAAGGATTGCTCAGAACATTCTGCAAAGCTCTAGTTCCCTAAATAGAAGCACTGAGCCGTGTTAAACATCAACGGCAGAAGCAGTGACAGAGATTGTAGAGGATGCCCCTAGTCTACCAACTCGGAACAACCCACCGCCTACACCTCCAGCAGTTTTCATATCACAGCAATCTACTGTACCATAATTAGTGTACAATGCATGACGCAAGAAAATAACTCTTCTGTAATTTACCAGACCTGCTCATCTATACCACTTATGAACAATGGTAGGTATAAACAATTATTTCTTAATCATTTATGACCACAAAGGTGGGGGGATAATTAATTATAATTAACCATTAATTAGTGGACTGCATTAAAATAAGGGGTGGGGGTTTTATTCATAGGGTGTGAATTGAAACATGTATTCTAGGTATTACGTATTTTAATAATGCAAGAATTAATTTGCATTAAATATGATAAGAGTTTCTAACTACTTTCAGGCATTCATCCTTTCACGCCTAAAACTAAATAGGTACTGTACATACGGTTAACTATGATTAAATGTCTAACTAAACTTCTTGATTATTTAGATCTAATATGAACTAGATAATTCCTTTCTTTACTGAATTTAATTAATGTTCTTTTTCAACTAACTGCTTTCGTTCACACAAAATACAATACAACTTAACTTCACCAGGGATGTAAGACTTCGAACATTTGATTCCAATACAAGAATAGATTTGTCTACTTACAAATTTCCATCTGCCATTTTACCTTCTTCTATATTCAACAGGAAAGACGCTACGAGCTGTATTGTCCCTAGAAAAATGCGTTAAAACCCCCAAAGGAGTTCTTTATCCAAGCTTGGACAAAGAAAACAGAGAGTACAGCAGATATTCTCTAAATATCTGTGCAAACAAATGAGAAAAACTCTAATTATCTTGGCGTCAGCCAGAGCTACGACTGGGTAGTTGTAATTGGCGCCAAATTCATGCAGAGCAATGACTGGATCGATGCGTCACGGTTGATTGTTTGTGAGGCACTAAATACTAATTTTTCCTACCGGCGCGGCGCGGCGTGGCAGTGAGACTTAAAGTACAGTGACTTTATACAAGACAGTGGCGACAATCGATGTATCGATTTTTATTGGCCGGGCTAGTTTTGCCTCCTCATGGCGGACGAGGCAAAATATTCTTTGTTTACCTCGTGTTAACGGGTTCTTTCGGATCTTGGTTTTCCCTTTTTGCCTTATAAGAACGTAATTATTGGTGTAACTTTAGCTTGTTGTAAATATAGTGTTGTTAAAAACATTTAAGGAGTTTCATAACAACATAAAACTTTAGTGTCTGTGTCTGTGTTAAAGAGTGATGGAAGATATAGCGAAGTGTCTATACCCAAAAACATTAGATTTTCTGGGCTTAATCTTAATTACAGTTACATGAATTCATTATACAACATTGCCGAATATTTAATCAAAAATATATCCCAATTCTAATAGGTCAAAATATAGACGTATTTTTTTTTGTTCCTAAATGATCATTTTAGATATAGATATTCCTATTTGTCATAAACTAAAGGAAATTATTGTAAAAACATTTGCTTTGTTTAAACTAAAAATGTATTCAAGGAAAACAAAGAATATTGATAAGCTTGCAAGTAAGACTGTCGCTGGTTATACTTTCTAATAAACTTGTAGTTGTAAGCACCTCTATATTAACATAATGTGTTATGATAAGTGTAATAATTAATAAATTGGTTAATTTCAATAATAATTATTGGTCTAAAACCTGTGGTTATTAAGGTTTGCTCATTATATTGGCTGCAATTACGAATCCGGAACCTTTAAATTTGTTAGGTTTATTTCAGTGAGTTTATTATACCTAGTCAGTTTGTTAATTTTTATAGGGATAAAATTAAATTAAAATAATCTGTATAACTTTGATATATTAACTAGGGCTCGGAATTTTTAAAAATATTTATGATTTTAATATCATGTTTTATAGGTAGATGTCTGGAAAATAATTAATTTGAAAGAAAATATCTGAATATCCTATGCTAATAATACAAACCCGCCATAATTTTGCCTCCTAATGGCGGATGGGAGCAGCTAAATTGCTGCTTGTCGCCACTGTCTTGTATAAAGTCACTGTAACTTAAAGCGGGAAATTGCGCGGAGGCAGATGCATTTGAGAGGATAGAATATGTTCTTTCTTTTTTGACATATTGTTGTTTACACAACATTGACAGAGACAAAGATATATTAAATTTAGAACGATTAATAAGATTTCCTTGACGGAATGTCAACTTGCTTTTAGAGATTGTTGCCATATAACGGAAACTATTATACTTATACCGATGATCCAGGTTCGGGCTAAGGAGTAACTGAAATACAATACTTTGAATGCATAAACTGTTGTTTACCTGGGGTGAAATAAATATATTTAGGCTTGAACTATGACTCAATCATACTACGGACATACAGGGTGAACTGTACGGTGAAAAACGACAAGTTAATACACATGTCGAGGTGTTTCCCGAACAAACAAAATGAAGATCGCTCAGCACGGCGCTACAAACGGTACGTTTAATTTTAATATATATCGTTGGCTATATTTTTTATGTAATGCTTGTATGTATTTTTCCATTGTTGTTTCAAATTTTGTTAATATATTATTCTTTTCTTCAAAAATTATTGCCATGTTTTAATGACATTTGACATTTAATTTTCACTACCTTTTTTCTTTACCGCACTGTATTAAAAATTAATAAAATGCAATTAATGTACTTGCATATTCGCGCAATGCATAAAATAAAAATATTTATGGTTTTTGACAATCAATATTTGCTACTTTTTATTATTTTTTTTATTTAAATTTTATATTCCAAAAATTATTTGCTCGAAGGACAAAATGGTATGCCTAACACGTGTGAAAAGTGCCTTTACCGCCCTTGCCGTCGCGTCCGGTAAAGGCCTACTGTAATGGTATAAGTATATACCCTGTATATCTACAGAATATTGTCATTATTAAATATTATCATAATACATTTTATAAACTGCACACTGTTGCACGGATAGCAAAACACGCTGACCTGATTAGCGACTGGGTTTAATTAAGTTCATTGATACCATTATTGTAATATCAACCATTATACAATCAATACACATAGAGTTAAGTAAGCTCAGACTATTATTGAGGCCTCGGATGAAAGAACCTAACTCAAACTATAAACTTAAGTGAACACGATATGGCACCCCCAGATTGAGTCTTTACACTACTTTGAGCACTTGCTAGATAAATAACTATTCCTATATCCATGGTGCCCGTCTGTGTCCACAAGATTTTCATCCATGGAACATAAATAATAAGTTCCTGTCCTGTGCCCATTGAGCAACCTACAGAGAAAGCCGAAGAGGTCAGAAATAAAAAGTGTCGCACATACAGAGAGCATAATTCTGGAAAGTGTAATCGTACTGCAACAAACAGAGATGTTTTTAACAATTTACAGATTTCCTCACATCCAAAAATAACTAGCCTCGGAAAAATTGAAAAAACAATAAATACATAGATTGCCTGTGAGGTCCTTAATTTAATGGATTCTTATGAAGCAAACCCTTCTAGTATTAGCAATTCTAGTGATTCAGAATAATCGTGTTTTAACAGACTTTTAATTAAAGCTCTGTTGTAATATTTCATTATTTTATTTTATTTTTTTGTTTTGTAGGTACTAAAGTTACAATTTTGGAAAATGTTTTATGTTTATTTATATAAGTATTTCGTCTCCATCGCCCAAATATGAAATATAATGTTATTTTTAAGTACAATTTGTATAGGTATGTAGGTATTTTATTTCTATTTTCCAGGTTCAATTGAAATATATTCAGAAGTAGACACCTTGTATAAAACTTTTTCTTAGAATTTGCCTTTGTTAGCAAAATGTGTTCTTATTTTTTGCATTAAATAGTTAAAATATTTTAGAAAACTAAATTTTTCAAAATAATTTTTGCTTTGCAAAAGAATTTTAAATATTTACCTTAAATTTTAATTTTTTAATAGATTTAAAGCGAAAAGTGTATTTTTTAAACTTATTGTCAGATAAACAAATTATAAGAAAAATTAAAACGCATTATTAAAATACAAAACCAGTCGTCCAGGAGCTTTTCAAACTTTTGAAGTAGCTCTGGCCCATTGTGCGCCACTGCATTTTGATATTTTCTTTTATGTTCTTATTGTTTAAAATGCCGGATAAAATATATAGCAATAATTACCAGAATTACATCAGCCATTATTATAATTAGCCAGCAATCTCGAGATATTAAAATATTTGAACTGTTCACTGGTTACTGTGCAAAAAGTATGTAATAAAATATAATCACTGAACGCTAAGTCAATGTTCAAATCTAGAATTGAAACAATTATTACCGTTAGTCATCCTCACTTAATTTACTCACTGCTTAACTGGCACATAAATTGATCATTTCTTATTTAATTCGAAACTACCTTATGAAGGATTGTATAGTAGGCACTCTACAGGGTGTAACCTTGTATTCTGACAACCATTTGCAGCATTTATTATAAATCTAATATAAAAAGTAGAATGGAAACTTAAACTCTAAGCTCACAGTATTGACGATAAATTATTTTATTAAACAATTCTCAGTAGTAATATAACAAGTGCAATGGGAATTACCGATAACTTTCGTTAAATATGCATGAATGCAAGTTAAGTTGAAAAACACTCGAGCACGTTAGTCGCTTCTGCGATTGAAATTAAGAGAAATACAGGAGCTTACACCAAAAAATGCAAAAAAATAAAAAAGTTTATATGGACCCAATTTCAAGAGTTCTGCTTCCAGAAAGGTTACGTATTGGAAGAAAAACATCCATAGAAAATCTGGCTGGAATTTTGAAAGATTAAGCTAATATGCGCAAAAAAGATGGGTCATACTCCAAAGAAAGTGTTATAAAGACTATATGGAATGTGGTTACAAAACTAGTTTTTTTGGAGTTGTTATTTGTTATATATAAGTCCTTTATTTAGTCACAAACTAATACATTCTTATAAACTAACTATCATTTAATTTGTGGTAACAATCTTACTACCTAATTCACAAATTCCCTACCTTAAAAATAATTACAGTCAAGCAATGTTTGTCAGCAAGTGCCTCTTAAGAGTTACTTTAAAGGAATTAACATTTTCAATAGCCCTAATTTCAACTGGTAGCATATTATATTTGTTTAAACCATCAAAAAACAATGAATTTTGAGCACGTTCTTGGGTAACTCTTGGTATGTGGAAGTTTGCTCTATTTCGTGTATTGTGATTGTGAATGTTGACATTGTATGAGACTTTGCTTAATAGATATTGTGGTGCTTGTCCAACCCTAATTTTATGAATGAATGTGAGTGTATTAAATAGCAGATGCTCTTTAACTGGTAACCAGTTCAGAGTTTGCAACATTTCTTTTATAGGTGTTAATCTCGGTTTTCCCAGTATTACACGCATTGCTCTATTTTGTAATTTTTTAAGCCTATACAATTCATTTTGCTTCAATAAAAATAAAATGCTGGAACAATAATTAAAGTGTGGTAGTATTAGAACATTATATATGGTTTTTTTAGTCCAAGAACTCAGATAAGATGAACATCTCGATAGATAATGAACTTTATATGAAATTTTCTTTATAACTTCTAGTGCATGTGGTTTAAAGTTTAAGTCACAATCTATCCATATCCCTAAATACTTTACTTTAGAAACTTGTTCAATAGTATTTTCACCAATTTTTATGTTTAAATCTGTTGGCAGTTCTCTACGAAATGATTGTCTTGCTATAATCATGTACTTAGTTTTTGTAACATTGACCCGTAAATCATTTAAACAACACCAGTTGTATACCGATTTCAGGATTTGATTTAATATTATTTGGATTACAAGTATGTCCCATGTTGTAAAATAAAAAAGGGCATCATCTGCAAAAAGGTAAATAGTGCAACCTTTGACATAATAAATTAAGTCATTTATATATATAATAAATAGCAAAGGACCCAAGACACTACCTTGTGGAACACCAGATTCATTTGCTATGGGATCAGATAAAACATTATTAATTTTCAGTACCTGTTTTCTATCTCTCAAGTAATTAACAAACCACTTTAATACACTCCCTTCCAAACCTATATTTTTTAATTTCTTAACTAAACGTTGTCGATTTACAGTTTCAAAAGCCCTTCTTAGATCTAAAAAGATAGTACCAGTAGCCAAATTTCTATCTATATTTAGTTTCCAGTCCCCCAGCACACCCTGGACAGCAGTTTCACAATTGAACTTTTCCCTAAATCCTGATTGAAAATCGCTGATTAAGTGGTTGTCATTAATGTATTTAATCAGTTGGGAATGAACTACTTTCTCCAAGATCTTGTCTACAGCACACAGTATGTTTATGGGTCTTAGATCGTTAGCTAACTTTGATTTATTTATTTTTGGAATTGGAATTATTGTTGAAACTTTAAGTGGGTCGGGAATCTGTCCGGTTTCTAGTGAGTAGTTTACCAGATTCAATAGTGGATGTTTTATGGTCTCAAATGTGTTCTTAAGCAGGCTAATATTAATCTCATCTGGACTTGTCTTATTAGTCATATTAAATAGAATTTTTTTTTAATTCATCATAGGTTATTAGATGGAATTCCGTAAATGTGGGGCTCAAGTTATGTATAGGAGGTAGGTACTCATCAATATTAGTTTTGTTTATATCTGCCAGAATCTCATTTACACTCTCTATGAAAAAGGAATTTAATCTGTTAGGAAGGTCATTGTCTTTATCTACAAGTATTCCATCTATTTCTACTTCTTCCAAATTTGGTATCAGCTTATTTTGAGGTACAAATTCCTGCAGCGTTTTCCACATTTCTTTTGGATTTTGTCTGTTTTCATAAATTGTCTGTTCGAAATACTTTCTTTTTTCGGTCCTTATTACATTGACTGCAGTATTTCTTTTTAATTTATATTCATTCAGGTTTTCTATAGTTTTGTTCATTTTATATCTTTTGTAGCTGAAATCTCTTGCCCTTGTAGCTATTTGAATAGTATTATTCCACCACAACTTATATTTAGGATAAATTTTAACTCGTTTCAAGGGAGCAATAATGTCCAGAAAGTTTAGTATTATTCCAATAAAATCATTGTACTTATTATTAATATTAGCATGTTGGTACTGAAAATTGCAATTTTGCAACAAACCATTTAGTCCCGCAAAATCAATCTTGCCTCTACTTTGTAACATTTTTGGTTTTCTTGGATTACTTGTGTGTATCACTTCTATTATGTAATGATCTGTGATTTTCGGTATTAGGCAAACTCTAGCTTTAAAGGTATTCTTATGGTTTGTTAATACAAGATCTATAGTTGAGTCCTTATCTCTACCAGATCGAGTTGTCTCATAAACAATATTTTCTAAACCAACATCAATTAAAATATTTTTCAGATTATCTGCTTCATGAGTTTTAAAATCAATATTAAAATCTCCAACTATGAGCATTAGTGAATTATCATCTATAATTTTTTCTTCACACCAAGACAAAAAAACCTTTCGAAATCAATCTTTGATGAACTTGGTGATCTATAGATATAGATCCATTTGCAGATAATAATATATGGTTCAAGTATGCAAGAGATGCCACAGACGCTGTTTGACG
This sequence comes from Pissodes strobi, assembly GCA_016904865.1. Classification (NCBI taxonomy): domain Eukaryota; kingdom Metazoa; phylum Arthropoda; class Insecta; order Coleoptera; family Curculionidae; genus Pissodes; species Pissodes strobi. The sequence continues at coordinate 13,434 of MU183755.1, forward strand.
GAAATTGCAGGTTGAGCCAAAAAAAAGAAAAACTAGTTCGTTAGAATTCAGTTACGTTGAATTTTTGAACATATTAACACTTTATGACGAAAATACACCAATTGGCCTTCAGAAAAAATGTTTCCATGTTTTATCATACGAATTGGCTTTCCGAGGAGGGTATGTAACTGTTTAATCGAATTTTTTGGAGAGGAAAACATCACTAACAAATAGGATTGAATACAACCCTATATTTTCGAAAACCTGTCAAGGTGAGAATCGCAGTTTAACGGACAGTAAATGGCTTATAAGGAACACTGCTTTCTAACGTTTTCCCAAAACTTATTAATAAAAAATACTGTTTTTCTTACGGGTTGTATAGAAAATTGATTTCAAAAAGGGAGGCAATATAAAGAAAGACATATCGTCTTTTTCTCACTAGTAATCTGGATTTGTAAAAAAATGACCTATGGTACAAAAACTGTCCGGTTGGTAGGAACGAACTCTCAAAGTAGACGAGCATTTCAGCTAAAACAATTGGCCTGGACATCACATATTTTAAATTTACTATAATCATTCTCATCGGGCCACTACCGTAACGCAGTTAGCAAAATGCGGAGTAAATGAGAATCAGTTCACAAAAATTACTGGCAATGTAAATTCAAAAAAACCTTACTTACAACTGGGTAAAGACTTTCACGAAGAGTTGATAAAGAAAATGAGAGAAAATATGAAGCAATCACTTATTTGAAATGGGTTGCCTTTATTCTGGCGTTAGAAAACCTAATCCCATTTGCAGAGATTTACTCTCATACCGCCGCGTAAGATGTTAACACATCAAAAACTAATAGTATATTATACCTATACCTAGGTTGAGAAGTAAGCCATTATTTACCGAGCACTTTTATATCCTGAGGCGCGTAGCGCCGACGGATATAATGTGCGAGGTTCATAATGGCCTTCTCAACCGAGGTATATATAGATTTTTTTTACTATTAACACTGATATATTAACATATTTGATTCGATTTGATTTTTATATCAGTCATTTTCTACTTATTTTTCAAATAGTTCGAAATATCAGGTAGCCTGGAAGTTCAGTTGTCTGACAGATACCCAACTATATTTATCATATCCATTACATGGAAAATTATCGGGCTTATTTATGTATACAGATGGGCTTGTTTTCCCACATTAAATTTAACTATATTACCCATATTGCAGATAATTCCATAAAGAAAAAATTTGATTAATTATATTTTATTAAATTATTTTATACATCTAACATTATATGCGGTCCTGTGTACGAGACTAATATTTATTCCGTGCATTTAATGTCTTTAATTATAGCAGTTTATTAGACTCAGTAATACTCGTCGACAAAATTTGCTGACTTTTTATATTCTTTTAGTCGACTTATTTAAGCTCGCTGACCTTGTTTATATTTAAAATTGTATATCTGTACACAATTTACAGATTTTAGTTCCATGAAATATCGTACAGTCAATTATTCTAATATGTAACATTATAACATTAATAAATAAAAGGTATCTTATACTTTACGCTACAATATTTTCTTTCTTCTGGCTTGTCTCTCACTTCTTGGTGGCTAGATGGCGCCTTTTGAATACTGCTGAGAAAGTATCCATCTTTGCTTCGTGTCCCTTGTTGAGTATCGATATGTCTGCCCCATCTCTACTTGAACGAGTATTCGCCCAGAAGTTCTGGTGCTTTCTTCGTTTTTATTTCCTTTGACTGGTACCCCTGTCAAGTCGTCGTCGCCCTGACCTCTAATAAAAATTGCTGTGACTGCTGTTTCTTTCTTCGATGACAGTGGAGTTTGTTGCGTTGTGTATCGCCTAGATCAAATAAATTATATTAAAATTTGTTAAATTGATGCAATGGTGATGATTTGTGTTCGATTTTTGCACCTTATGGTCGGTTTTATATACCTGCCGAATGCAGTTTTTGCAATGTGACCAGGGATTTGCCTATGAAGTTTGGAACTTGGCAGGTGCTTTGAAGCGAAAAGGTAAGTGTTTTATTACCTATAATCATTATTTTCGGACTCTTGTAGTATGAGAATGGATGCTAGAGCATTAAAAACTCTGATCTAAGGGTGTTTGATGCATGAGTTTAAATTTTTTGGAAATATTTCGCGTGACTGAGTTTGAGGTTAGAAAGGCGTGGTCAGGGCAAATGACCTTTTTCGCCCTGTACTCCATGTGGGGCTTGAATATTTACTAGAAAAATTTTATCAATGATTATTTATTCCATTTCAAGCTGTAGATGACGTGTATTACTGCCAGTTTAACATGGAAGTGGTTATGTGAAGATTAATTATAGCTTTTTTAGGTTACGGAAGCATGGAATAGGAATAATAAGAGTCCCTGGAACTTAATGGCTTATGGTCTGGCGGACCTAACATTGCTGGCTGCTGTGGCACCACATGTTCCAGTTTTCCCCAGTCTGTTCATGGAATGGTTTTCGACATAACTACTGGATCCTCACGTCTTCTTTCTACAACTGTAGGTAAGTCGCTAGATTTTATTGCTTATCTTTAGTTTTATTCATGTTTGTTGTCTCGTCTTTTGATAATTATTTTCAGTTTCTGCCAGATATTGCATGTCCTGCTGCTGCTGTTTTCATTGTTGTGTTATAATTTATATCTGACTCCATAGATCTCACAATATTTAGATATCTTTTGAGATTGAAATGCTCTTTTCTGAGTTTTTTTTTTGTTATATTTTTCTTAAGCATTTCTTCGCTTTTTAGGTCTGGATTCTTGCAGAATCTGGAGACTTCTGTCGTAACCCATTACTGGATAGTTATTTGCACTGGTTTCTGAATACTCGAGGGACTGTTGGCGTCTGGGCACATCTGTACCTTCTGATATGATTGAACCAAACTCACAAGGATCTGGTAAATTGATATGTGTTATTTACAGCTTATTATTTGATTCATCTTCATGATATATTTACATTGTTTCTCTATCCACCTATATTTATTATTTTATTGCTAATTTCTTTATATTACATTCCCATATCTTAGGTTTCCTTATTCTTTACTTAATATGTACTTTATTCTATCTCTTCCGTATTTACTACTTTCTTATATATGTATGCTATATTTTTAAACTCATATTATATATACATCTTTGTATGTTTCCTCAATTGTTTCAACTTATTGATGCTTCTCAACAACTTTCCTTTAATTATTTCACCTTAGGTATGCAACTTTTCATACCTTATGTGAACACTTTATTCTATGTATTTTCATGCTTACGATTACATGACTTCCTTATCTATCACGAGGCAGTGATAAGTTAATCTATCTATGTCTCTATGCTTATCTATCTATGCTTCATATGTGACTAGCTTTATGTACAAAATATAGGATATTATATTATTATTTATATAACCATGTATGTTCTTTTTTAAACACATTGTATAAACAGGTTTTGCTTAAACATTTCTCCATTATTTCACCTTATGTATGCTTTACATACACAACTTTTGCTTATATATTGCCTCACTATGTATGCTTCTTCTTAAAACATCTTCTTCTATATTTCTTCTCACTTTACATAAACAACTTTTCAACTTGTGTATGCCTCTTCTATATTCTTTATGCTTTACGTAAACATTTCCTGCTTATGCAAACATTTTTTCTGAGCTTCTGCGGTACCAAAATTTTATGCTTAACCTCCTTACGTCAGCCAGCTATACTTCAGTCCGTATATGCTCAACTTTCCGATGCCTAAATTTAGATAATCCATCGTGGTAGTCTTTTTTAGGCCGGACAACACTTTACTTTATAATACTTCCTCGTATACACATATATTCCTCCTGTACATACTCTCAATACACAATATTAGTGGCAACTCAGTTTTCCTGCTTTTCTCGAATACGATAATCCTGCAACTGGGCCATTTACTTGTGCTTTATTATGAATATCTTCACCTTATTTTCACCTATTTATTTTGCATACATAGTTTACTGCTCTTCTCACTAATATTCACTTAACACGACTTATTCTAGCTTCTTTTTTCTTCATAACTCCTATATAATATGCTATGTGCATAGTTGTCTATTTATATATAGTTCCTTAATCTCCTAAGTGTTTTTATCTATATATTTGTCTTAATAACACTTGGGTATATATTATGCTTATTTATGTTTCACTATGTACAACTTTTATTTACATTGAGACTTTGATCCCACCTCCCATTTTTGTTTTTGCTTGTTTCTTCTTTAGTTTCTTATTTTACTTGCGTACTTGTTCCATATATAATTTTATTTTCCTTATCTTTGTCGTCTTCACTAGTTTCTCCTTCTTGCTCCATGGTTTCCTTTAGTTTCTCCTATACAAATCTGTTGTATTGCTCCATTTTAATTTAACAATCAGTTGTATTTAATTTATTATCTTTTTCCTTGCAGATACGGACCTGGCTTTGGTCAAACTATGCGGTTCTATTCTTGACCTTTCCCAACTAGCGGTGGCGCATGGATTCAATGACCTTGCAGCTTTTAGCGTACGCCGCAAGATGGCGACCTGTATGCAGCAATGGACGTAGCTTGAACGCGCGTAGTTTAAAATTGCCTTATATTGTAAATAAAATTTTTTGAATTATGTTAGTTTTATTGACCAATAATAAGATTTAATCGCGTGAAATAATACTGGCGCGTGTTTTGAATTTTTTAATTATAATTTAATTGTTTTTTTTTTCTCTCTCTAACAACGTGTCAGGGGTAGCTTCGGGCCTCCACCACGTGTCACGAGTAATCTTTAGGGGTAGCGCGTTTATTTAAAGAATAACTTCTTAGAGAAGAGCCTCGTCGCGATTAGTACAATGACGGGGTCTCAATGCTTCCTTTAATCTACCACCGAATGTTCTACTCGTGAGGACACGCCTTGTTTGGCGTGCCGGGGGGTAACTGAGGTAGACCGGGTTCGCGTCACGTGGGGTAAGAAGAGATGATAAAGTAAGCACGTTTAGTTTATAACAATAACAATGTATTAACGATAGAACTTTAACAACAATTATTGGTCAGAGAAAATGAGATTCTATTATACCCGATTACTACGGTGCGCATGTTTTCTCGATTTGAGGTATTGTTCATAGGTCTTTGTTTACTGTCTTATAATTTATAGTTTTTCTTAAGAGCTGGGTTTTATTTAAGAGCACTAAGAGCTTTCACTAAACTTTTTAACTGACTATTTAGACACTTGTCTTTCTGAACACTCTGACAAACTTCTTGTCAAGACTTTACTATGGAGGTTGTGCAACCCCTGGTCCTAGCAGTCGTCAAATGGCTAACCGGTACCAGGTTTGGTAGGAAAGGAATTGAACCTAAAGCAGTCGTATGACTAACTCTAGGAGCGGATAGAACCCAGAAGGCAGTCGTCAAATGGCTAACCTTGGGAGCTGGAGGTGAGACTAAGTCTGCCGAACTGAGGATTCGGTAGCGTATTTATATAAAACAAAGTGATGATCATTGCATTCATAAGGTTCAAAGTCGCTCCCGTTGATTGCTCGCGTTGTTTATAGTTTGCCTTTAATGTTTATATAACAATCTCCAAGTTCAAGTTCAAACTTTCCACAGGGTGATATTTGTTTAATAGCTTATGCATTTTAGTAGATTACAATAGCATTAGATTGCTTATCTCCAGAGGCCACCATTCTGTCATTAAAAATATGAGTAAACGTTCTGCACTGATCAAACTGATCATTTTCAAATAAATATGCAAAATATCTATATTCTTTTTTAGCCTTGATCTAACTACGGTATTTTGGCGAAGACAGAAGCAGACAGTACAATTTGTGGTGGGGTGCCCGCTTGGCAGTTACTTCAGTATTACTTCTAGTTAACCGTGGTTACTCGCCAAAAAACGCTAATAATCTCCTGACAGCTACATACATACAAAGTACCTTCTCTCCATCTAAATTTTGACAAAATCGCATTATTAATAAGAATATTATGGGAAGTCATGAGAAGTGAGTCATACTGTATATAATTTTTTTACTAATAGCACTGATACAATCCTTATCATTATTTGAATTGATTAGATTTTGAAATTAATCATTTCCTACTCATTTTTCAAATAATCCGAAATGACAACTAGTTGTCATGGTGTCAAACTAACAAGTTTGACATTTTGACATTTTCCGTTTCCGTTTCATTATTGACCTAGGTTTTTTTTAATTATTATTTACCTAGGGTGAGAAATGATACTTCTCATTTGAGGAATGGAGTAAATAATGGTGATTTATCATGTTAGTAGTGAAAAAAAATAATTAATTACAAGAGAACGGGAAAAACTACGGGGTCGAAAATGTATGGTAGCTACGCCTCATGGGGGCTACCTTTGACTGTATGGGGGAAACGGGGCTGTAATTTAAAGGGGATTTTGGGGAAAAAGCCGTTTTTTGCATCTCTGCGAAAAAAAAGTTTGAGAAACGTGGTTTTCGGCGAAAACAAGCCGAAAGAGTACAGGTACGAAGTCGAGGATGGCAAAAATGAGGAGAAAAAAAATGTTCTATGGCAAAAAAATTAAAAATTTTGAAAAATGGGAAAAGTTTTTAAAAAACGTGAAAAGATTTTCCAGGAAAGTTAATAATAGTATTATAAAACGAAATAAAAAAACAATTAATAATAAAAAAGATGGGTCGGAAAGTTAATAAAAGTATTATAAAACCAAATAAGAAAATAAATTAATTGAAAAAATTGTTCGGATAGCTAATAAAATTATTATAAAACGAAATGTAGAAAAAAAATATAAAAAGAAAAAAGTTAGAGAAACGCGGTTTTCGGCAAAAGAAAAGTTGAAAAAAAAGGAAAAAAAAA
>MU183755.1:20269-46716 GCA_016904865.1 Pissodes strobi
ATCACCGACTAACTGATTATCAATTTGACAGAACGCTGCACCATTCTTTTAATATTTCTCAAATCCTACTTGATACTTGATATTTGAGTGTTAAGTGTACGATCGTTGGGCTTCACCAGGATGCGATCAGTAAAGGTTACAGAGTACACATTTCTTACATTTCTATCAAAAAGTGATTTTTGAAGTGAATACTTCTTTGGCTGCATGAGAGGCCGCGTCACGACACGCTTTGAAATTTTCGTCTCGTAAGAGAGATAAAGTATATGATTCTCTTTCTTTCTCTCGCCCTTTTTGTCTCTTATGGAATCGGTAAAGAAGTATTCACTTCCATCACGTGTACTGTGTTACACGCGACTTTTTTAAAATTAGCCTGATGTGATTTTTATGTTTTCTCAAATATACTGGGCAAATTCATACCAGTACTTTCTAACCAATCAAAATGGTTTTTCTTCGGCAGGTCGCCATAGCGACGCATGTAGTTTCTCGGAAAATTTTCTCTCTACGGTAAAGTGAATTATAGTGACATAATGATAGATTTTTTTGAAAATTTCTCTATTTAAGCGTGTTTACATTTCGCAAAAAAACACTTAGTTTTTATAAACTAATATTTTGATACGTACATCTTACTTCAGTCAATCAAACTTTCTACGTTTTGCTGGTGTCTGGTCAAAGGGAAAACATTCATTGTCAAAAATCAAAAAACATAATTATTAAATTATTGTTAAATTTATACCACGCGAGGTTAAATTAAATTAAATGCTGACTTTTTTCTGAATATTTTTAGAAAATTTCCGGAAATAATTTAACATCTTGTGGTATTACTAGTGAAAATATGCTAAATATGCAGACTAGGAAACATTTAGGTAAAAAACTTCAAAATTTTCCAAAAATATATATCATCAGGATCGACTACCACAAACCTTTCTTTTCAGTAAATCATGAAATCCCAAGCCCAGTTTTGCAAGATTATTGACTTTGGTATAAAGTGATAATAGAGCAGGGCAAGTGAACATTTTGATGTTAAATAAAGCTACTTATTTATTGAAACGCTTATGTATAGAAAATCTGTACATGTAAACAAGTAAAACACAGTCGCATAGAGTTTGCTCTTAATAATTGGTTTAATAGTTTTGTTTGAAATATTGCAATAAGCATTTCTTTAAGAAAAATACGCAATGTTTAAGTACGTTTTAATCATGTATATTGCAAAAAATTTCTTATCCATACAAAGGCGTGCTCTGGCTTAACGATCACGTCCCTGGCACAAAGTCAGATCTGAAGTTAAGTGCCACTTACACATGCATGTAAGATCCGCACGTTAAATATATGAATCCATCTCCGTCATTTTCTTATGGAGAGTATTCGTAGGCACTTAGAGGCGTATGATAAAATGTGCAAGACATCTATCCTGTCAGGTAAACCAAATCTTTCTAACGTTTTCCCAAAACTTTTTAATAAAAAATACGGTTTTTATTACAGATTGTACAGAAATATGATTTCAAAAAGGGAAGGCAATATAAAGACAAACCATCTTTTTCTCACTAGTAATCTTCTCATCGGGCCACTACCGAACGCAGTTAGCAAAAACCCGAGTAAATGAAGATCAGTTAATACAAATTACGGGTCATGGCCATGTAAGTTTAATAAAACCTTACTTACAACTGGATAAAGACTTTTACGAAGAAATGATAAACAAAATGAGAGAAAATAGGAATTTGAACGAGTTCATCAGTTTCAACAGCGGCCTCAAGTAGCGTTGTTTCCGGTCAATGTTCATCGGGTGCTGTATATAATTTTAATAATTGTGTTTTTTTATTTTCACAACTTTAATAACTAATTTTAATAAAATTAAATTTAATTTAATATCCTTTTGTTGTTTAAACTAAAAACAAAAATAATTATTGTATGTGTACTATTTTTGGTAAATAAAATTTCAGTCTTATTTTTTCAAGAGGTGCATGGATTTTGTATGTTTTTTTTAAGATTCAACTTTAAGATATTTCCAACTTAATTTTTTATGCCTGATAATACTGCACATGTGCGGATTATCGATAATTTGCGCTAGTGCAGTATTATCGCATGTTTTGATATGTTTGGCTAAACGCAACAATGACTAGCAGGTATTTTATTATTAAGATGTCAATTTTGACAAATGAATGAAATTTTCAATCATATGTACGAATGCAAGTTAAATTGCAATAAAGAAAGGAAGAAACAGTCAGTGCACGAGGTGCTTTTTTCAGTAGAACTTGTATGAGTGCAGGTTTTTACACGAATTATATTTTCTAATTAAATTTCAAGAAACTTTTGACCTATACATTAAGTCAGAATGATTATATATCACCGTCAGTTATTACCACCTGTTACACAAATAAATCTAAGGGCTAATAGCCTGTTAACAGTCAACCTGCAGAGGCTCTATACCTATACGCTTTAAAAAAAAGGCTGATCGATAATTTGCTAGTGCAAAAGTATCGCGTTCTGATTGGTGAAAGTAAAAATGATTTGCAGTATTTCAATATGATCATGTTTTATTCGATTTTCGAAAAATCCGCCAAGTGGCATCTGGTGTCAGTGATCAGCGAACCTAATGGCATTTTTATGCATTATCAAATACGATAAGGGGTCAATTTAGTCGTTCTAGCGCCGAAAACGTCGCGAGGATCGAAAAATATTGAGACGACATCGATAGTTCAATAGAAGATTTCTAAGAGAAAAACTCTCTGTTTTGAAAATTTCGAAAAAATGGACTTTTCAGGAAAAATGTAAAGACCTTTCAGTTCAAAAAAATAAAAGTTCTTATTTTTTCCCCCAAAATGCATTTTTTAGAAATGCGAGAATCTACGTCAAAAGCTGTACTAAAACTTTGGAAATTAAGATAGCTCTTACACAGGATGAATTAGTTGAGTTTAAACTTTTCGCCATTTCGAATTTTGACACGACACCACTTGTGATTTTATTACTGGAAAACCGAAAAATCTGGAGCAATCAAAATTTCGCACGTTAATACGGAGGAACATACCAAATAAATAACCGCATTGATCTGGTTGAAAATGCCGAATTGGTGATTTTTTTATTTTTAGTTTAAAGAGATCTACTTTACGCGTACCTACGTATACCACGCAACGCATAGCCTAGCTACTTATAAGAAATCAATCTCAGATTCGTAACCCTCGATGATCCCCTATAAAAAAAAACATGAAGGAAAACTTTACTTTTGATTCGTTATTGGGAATTTGAAGGAACACGTCTTCCAATATTTTGATATGACATTTAATTTAAATCAAAATATGTAGATTTATACATTTAATTCACTGGAATCGCATTGAAAATGGTTTGAAGCTGATGGAAAATTTGGTGATTATAGGCAGTTTCTGGTCAGTTGTGGCAAGTAGTTTCAAAATATAAAACACAAACATATACTTGTATTTCATAGTATTAATGTCGCAATGTCGAGGTTTTCACTTCTGTCGTGTGGTCGGTGGTAAGCACACACCGTTTAAGTTTCGATCGTATCTACCTCAGCAATCTGACATTTTACGGGTAAATGCGAGATAACAAAATATGTAGTTCTAAAATCCCATAAATATAATTAAAATTATTAATATTTGTAATATATTTGATCGTGTTTCCATTTGTAATAGTTTTAGTTTACTTTAGTTTAATTTGTTTTTCAAAAAGTAAAATGCTACTAGATCTTAGAAAAGTTTATATTTTATTTTATTAAAGGTAGGTATGGTATACCAAGTAATAATCTACATGTACTAAAATGACAATTCAGCGATTTAATCCAATTCTATAAATAAGTCCAAAAATATGTATGGCTAAGTACGTACTTCTACAAATTCAGTTATTGCCCTAAAAGTAGTGATAGGTTGTCTACCAACAAATATTCATGTTCCAAAGTCTACCAACAAATATCCAAGTTCCAAATCTAGCTGTGATTGATGCAAAACATCGATTTACGCAAATTAGTAATGGATTACAAAACCAAATAAATTTCGCTCGAAATTTCCTATATAAAATTGAAATAAATTTTGATATCAATTTTTGCCGAAAATTTACTGAAAATTTTGACGTAGAACCAAAGACAATTAATATAATTGTCTTTGGTAGAACGCAATATCGTAACAAACAATATAATTCACAGAGTGTAACAGACAATGCCGAGAACTAAATAAATTACGTATTGTAATATTAACTTATTTTTGAAGGATTTAAATGAAGGTTACTATTTAATAATAACTAGGTAATTTCCATAACGATTAAATTTAGGGCAAATTTTAGTGCGAGCGTTGAGGCCACGCATGCACCGACATTTTAATATAGGAACATGTTCGATAATATATTTAGTTCAATTAAAATGGGTTATGTTACGAGCTTTAATGATTTTTATAAGGCGGAAAAAATGGGCAATGCAACTCCTAGTTTTGGTATTTAAAAGTTGAATCCTGAAGGTTGGCAATAGTAAATACTGTGAGTTTGACATATTCATTTAGTATCGCTGTAGTCAAACAACAGTGGCACATTTGATACTATAGATTTTACACTTATTTTTTGAGTTGGGTCGTGTCTGTATTGACTGTATTTTGTATTTATTTTTCCAACTTGTGCCAGTATAGGACAAACTTTTTCTCTTTTTCTCACTTGTACCAATATTGACTGTCAGGGTTTTTAACTTTTTTCTTGTTACGCTGCATGAAGCCGGTACGGTATTATTTTAACAACATGAATAGTCGTGGTCAAAAGATGTTATCTATGGTAGGACTTAAGGTAATGCACTATATTTTATTTTTTGTTTCCGTTTTACATTATTTTAACGGAACTTACACATTGGAGAACTCAGTGATAGTGGCAAACCACAATGGAAAGCGTGTAGTCCACGTAAATTACGAAGTAAATGTTAGTTACGAAATTTCCAGTTTTGAATCTGCAGGTAACATTTATATAGATCTGCTTTCTTCATTTATATAAGAGAAATTTATTCTAACGAACGTTTTATTATTTTGCAGATATTACTTACGTCTAGGGGCTGAGCCATAACTCTCAGCAGCAGTAATGTGGGTTGCTTAGATTCACTTTTCGCATGGCCCTCCTCTCGCTTCGCTCGCTACGGGGGCTCAAGAAAAAGAAACTAATCCAGTGTTAACCCAAGTTAACCCAAGACATACCCAAAATCAAGAAAAAAAAACTGTTTAAAAATATAACCTTAAAAAAAAATAAAAAAAACCGACGGGGTTTGAACTTGCGTTGCCGAAGTGAAGGCTAACCATGCAGACCTCTAGACCATCAGGGACACACAAACCATTGGTTGCATCGCAAAGTACATGAAAACAGTTGACTGCGCAAATCTGCTCCTAGTTATGGCTCAGCCCCTAGACATGAATATTTTAGAGCGGCCAGTCATAGATGAATTGGAAAACGAACAAAAAATGCAAGCGATAGAGATGCCAGTGGCGAATGAAAGTTGAAAATCACAGTTGAAAGTGTTACTTAACTTCAATCATGAGGCTTCATGTCTTGAATATGAAGGTGACGTTTCTACACCTTTTAATTATGTGCTCAAAAAAATGTATAATATATTTATTTCATATCATTACAATGATTTTGCGAGAATTAGTCAGTAGTGTAACAGGGAGTAATGATGATCAAACGCACAATTCTTCTATAGCAGTGCAACCTATAGAACCTGGAGGTATAATTATATCAAAAAAAAAAAAAATAAATAAATAAATAACTATTGCTTCAGTTTTCAGAAGAAGTGTGAAAAAGCGTCGTAGATTGGACTATCATCCAGTGATCTGTCGTATTCATGATTTAGATCAGGCGCCTAAACATATAGTAGCGATTCATATTTGCTTTGATAAGTTATCAAACAATGAGTCAATCATAGATTGACTTACTTCAGAGGATCTAGGATTTAATACCATGCGCAAGGTATACCAACCTCAACCATGATCTGGCAAGGTCAAATTTTGAGTTATACAAACAGGCAATGACATTTAAAAAGGACCAAAACTACACACACTTAAGGATAAACGAGGCAATATTTTTCTTAAATAGATCGAAAATTCCCAAATAAAGTTAATTGAGGAGTTGCCTTTGTTTCCTACAGCTTCCCCCTTCGCTACTGTAAAAATCGTACACTTCGTTCCTTGTCAGATGAGGAATTATTCAGGGACACCGAAGTTAACGACTTGAAAAATACTGCATGTGATGATTGTAGCCGCTGGTACCATTTAAAATGGTTCACTTTTAAAGGGCAGCTGTATGACGATCTTTATAACAAATTTTTTATTCGAGTCTATGTATGGGGATCTCAAAAACCGTAATAGATACAGTGTCGGTCAAATTAGGACAAAATTGCGCATTTAGGTGCCTAGCAATATGCCATTTAGAAAATTTTAAAATCCCGAGTATTTCCGGAGATATCCGGAAAAAAACCGAAATTTTGAAAAACAGTTTTATTTTTTTCTGAGCTTATTTAGAAACGGATTTCAAATTGATTGCACTTTTGCATTCCCATTTTTTCCGCTCTATCTAATGGTGGGTAGAGTTTGGAATACGACGTTTCGTCTTCAAGGGGCCATCATCAACATTCCTTTTTAAAATAGGAACTTTAATTTTTTTATCGCTTTTCAGATGATATTGGCATTACCAATATGAATATGTGTCTATATATTTTACGTTTTTATTATTTTTATTTTTTTTTTAAATTAATTATTTTGCTTTGGCGTAATTTTGAATAGCTTTAGAAATTTTTATATTCTATAAAAATATTTTATTTTGTTTGTATTAAGTGGAAAAGTGGAGCATTTATTTTCAATAAAAATAAAAATAGTAAAATTAAATAAACAGATTCGTTTATCTTTTACGAGAATGTGGTCCTGAACATTCTTATGCCAACAAATTGCTCAGTTTAAAAAAAAAATTTTACAACTTTTAATCTACAAAAAGAGATTAACATAGATTAATATCAACAATTCATAATAATGCTACGTGACACTATACTTTGATGAAAAAAAAAACACACCTATCGAAGTTTGAATTCTCCAATACATTGGATAGAGCGCAAAAGTGCAATTCAATTTGGAATCCGTTTTTAAATAAGCCCAGGAAAAAAATAAAATTATTTTTCTAAATTTCGATTTTTTCCGGATATCTCCGGAAATTTTCGGAATTTTAAAACTTTCTAAACGGCATATTATTAGGCATATAAATGCACAATTTTGCCTTATTTTGACCGACACTGCCATTGGACAGTCGACTTGTTACTTATTAAAGATATCCGGGCCTATCAACAACGTCGTCGGACTACAAAAACATCTTCATGTTGTGATGCCGTTTTTGGTGAATTTATCACAGTTCCAACAAACCAACAACAATTCCATTCAAAAATACTCACAACAAGTCTCGCTTCATTTCAATGGTATGTGAAAAATTTACAACTGCGAATATTTTAGTGAAGCAAGCTGATAATGACGCCAATGCCCTAATAATTGGAACAGCAGTAGAACAATGTAATAAAACAAAATACAACTATAGTTGTTGGTGAAGATGCTGATTTGTAAATATTACTGACTGCATGAACTCCAATTGATAGGATTGTTTATTTTTTGAAACCTGGTAAGGCTCATGTTCAAACAAAATTGTATTCATCGAAAAGCTTATCTACATAATATCGAAAATGTTAAGATCATATCTTATTTTTACATGCAATATCTGCTGCGATAGTACATCAGCTATTTTCAAAAGGGGTAAAACAACAGTATTTAAATTGTTTGAAAAACGTAATGATATAATCGATGGAGCAGAAGTATTTAAAAACATTGACCCTTCTCCGCAAGCCATCATCACAAACGGCATTCGCTTTCTTCTTGCTGCATATGGAGCTCCAAAAAAAATGATACAAGTACAGATATTCAAGTTTTGTTAAAAACACACGGAAAAATAAAATAGTACAACTATATTGTTTTCCTCCAACATCTGCTTCTGCTTGTCAACACATATATCGTGTATACTATCAAGTTCAAGTGTGGCTGGGCAATCAACTGGACCCAAAGGACTGGGGTTAGAAATTGGTAGATAACACTTTGAAGCCAATTCAAATTTTACTTCCACCTGCACCAGAAAAACTCCTTAACACCATTTTTTGCAATTGCAAAATGGGCACGAACTGTGGCTGTAAAAAGGCTGGATTATTTTATTCACCGGTATGTACAGGGTGGCCAACTAAGAATGCGAGGTAGTGTATCTGGGAAACTATCCATCGTAGAGACTTGCGGCAAAAAATGTAATTACCAAAACGGTCAAGAGAAAAACATGGAAATTTTTTTCAAGTTTCTAAAATGACCACTAGGGGGCGTAACTGCAATCTTGAATCTAAAAAAGTGACGTTTCTGTGAATTCCGCTATATTAACCTAATAAAAAAAATCCACATATTTGAAGTTGAGGATAATGTACAACTTTTTTGTTTAATGCTTTTTGCTGTACCTCTAAAAATAAAGAGGTGGGGGTATTCAAAGTTTTTTTTAAATAACACCCTGTATCTGCGAAACAGCTAAGCCGATTTTAACAAACTTCGGTTAGTTCAAAAAAGCTATTCTTGGGCTACAAATGTTGTATTATTTAAAGTTTCGTTAGTTTCACATGTCGTCAATAGAGGGCTATTTTCGACATTCCGACAAAAATGGTTTTTTTCTCATAAAAATTAAATGCATTGATATGATTTTTTCCCATGAAAAGTAGCTAAATAATGGTTAAACAAGTTCGCGAAAACCGCAACCCGACATCTTGTTCCTAACCAAAAATATAGGCAAACAAATTATTACTTACGAAAATCCCTTAATTTTTTGTTTACTATATTTATCTCGAATTTTCTCTTTTATAAAAGTTGTGGCCCTGAAGAGGACCGATTTAAAAAGGGAAAGTTCTTAGTGACCCCGCAAATGCTCGAAATGCTGACCATGACGCTCTATGCATTGCTGAAGCCTCTCATGGGTAGACAAAACTGCAGTTTCAATTTCGGCTCTCGGTATGGTTCGTATTGCAGTACGAATCCGGCTTTTCAAATCTTCTCTGGTCGTCGGTTGAGTTTGGAACACGATGTCCTTTAACCGCCCCCATAAATAAAAATCCAGATAAGTTAAGTCTGGTGATCGCGGAGGCCATGGAAACAGACTTCCTCTTCTAATCCACCGCTGTTGACATACTGCATCGATATGTTCTCGCACATTAATAGCAAAATGTGCTGGGCAACCATCCAACTGCAAAAACAAGTTTTGCCTCGTTTCCAGAGGCACATCTTCCAACAACAACGGTAATTGTTTGGCCAAAATGCAAGAAAGACGTTGCCATTCAGGGGTGGCTCGAAAACATATGGCCTAATAATTTTGCCTTCCAGTACGCCACACCACACATTTAAACTCCAACGTCCTTGGCGCTGAACTTCACGCATCCAATGCGGATTTTCTGCAGATTAATAGTGTATATTGTGCAAACTGACTTTCCCTATTTCTCTATTCTCGCGTATCATACCCAACAGCCAATGGCAATAGTTCAACCTGCGATCAAAATCTTCCTCATTCAAAGCCTGATGTAGAACTACATGATATGGATGCATGCTAAAAGTAATTAAAAAAAAAAGTTTCAAGAAATACCTATATTGTGATACCCATTAGAACCTTACCTATGGTCCTTCAAGATATTTTGAACCGTTGTTCGTGCCATTTTCTACTCAAGCGATAACGCTCTTGTGCTAACATGAGGATTTCCTTCAATATACCCCAGTACGTAGTTGATATTTTCTTGTGTTCTTTCAATTTTTTGCCGTTGAAACGCAGGCCGAAAACTACCATTGGCTCGTAAGCTCGCCACTAACCGGGGAAAAACTCTCACATCGCCAGGACGTCGATTTGGATAACGGGCCGCGTAAACTCTTTTAGCTACTGCAGCATTTTGAAGACATTCAAGATAAACCGCAAGCCTATCAACAGCTTCATCATTCGTGAAACGCATTTTGTAAACACAAAAATTTTTCAAAATAAAGCGAAACTATTGACAACTATTGACAATTTGAGGAAGAATTATTTATATTTTCATTTGTTTTCTTTCCATGGCCTGCTTCTATTAATTGTCCTCCATGAGAGGCTTCAGCAATGCACAGAGCGTGATGGTCAGCATTTCGAGCATTTGCGGGGGCACTAAGAACCTTCCTTTTTAAATCGGTCCTTTTCAGGGCCACAACTTTTATAAAAGAGAAAATTCGGGATAAATATAGTAAAAAATAAAAAAATTAAGGGATTTTCGTAAGTAATAATTTTTGTTTGCCTATATATTGGGTTAGGAGGAACAAGATATCGAGATACGGTTTTCGCGAGCTTGTTTAGCCATTATTTAGCTACTTTTTTATGGAAAAAAATCATATTAATGCATTTAATTTTTTTGAGAAAATTAACCATTTCTGCCGGAATGTCGAAAATAGCCATCTAGCGGCGACATGTGAGACTAACGAAACTTTAAATAATACAACATTTGTAGCCCAAGAATAGCTCCTTTGAACTAACCCAAGTTTGATAAAATCTTAGCCCTTTCGCAGATACAGGGTGTTATTTAAAACAAAATTGAATACCCCCCCATCACTTTATTTTTAGAGATACAGCAAAAGCATTAAACAAACAAGTTTTACATTATCCTCAACTTCAAATATGTAGATTTTTTTTATTAGGTTAATATAGCGGAATTCACAGAAACATCACTTTTTTAGATTCAAGATTGCAGTTACGCCCCCTAGTGGTCATTTTAGAAACTTGAAAATATTTTCCAGGTTTTTCTGTTGACCGTTTTAGTGATTACATTTTTTGCCGCAAGCCTCTACTATGGATAGTTTGGGTTGGATAGTTTCCCAGATGCAGTACCTCGCATTCTTAGTTGGCCACCCTGTACAAATTGTCAAGGCCAGTCGAAAGGCCAGTCTTGCTTTAATATTGAATCAAATGCAATAGATGAAGGTTCTTATCATATGAATGAGGAGACATGAGATGCATCTTTCTTCTTGGAACAATCTACAGATATCCAGCAAGAAGAGGACGAAGAGAGTGAGGAAGAAGGCGAAGAAAACAGTATTGTCAGTGGCGTGCAAACCAGCCCCTGCGGACCTTGCAGTGCGGGAGGGCCCTGGAGCATACAGGGGCCCCTCAGGGACCCCTGTATGCTCCAGATTGAATTAACATTTATTAAAACTTTTACGTATTTTAATTATTATGTTTAAATTAACTTTTGTATAAAGTTATTATACATGAGAAAGCAAGAATTCATTTGGAAGCATGTTTAGTATATTCAACATTATACCTGAAAGATAATCGAGAAATTTTAAAAAACCTTTTGAAGAGGCTCATTGACATCACAAGAACTATGGCAGTTTGCAACTTACCATTTCGTGGACATTGAGATACTATTTCTGATTATGAAAATTGGGGCCAGATTCTTCAGAAGGTGTATTTCTGAATATTGTAAAACTTTTATTAAGATATTGTCAACTAACATAAAGTCATACAGTGGAAAGTTTGAACTTAACCTTGAATTGCAATTATAAATTGTTGTTAATTAAAGTATAAACTGTTATGATTAACCTTGTTGACAATTCAAAACAATACTCGAATTAGAGGTCAAAGTTTGGTATAAAAAGCTGTGCAGCAGCCCATACCGGCAGACTTTGATCTCCAGTGCGAATTACCGAAAGGGAAAAGCCCCTCTGGTAGATCAAAGCTCTCACTTTTAAAAAAGACCTATCAGTGCGAATTACCGAAAGGGAAAAGCCCCTCTGATCAGGCACGGTTAAAAAAGACCTATCAGTGCGAATTACCGAGAGGGAAAACCCCTCTGATCAGACACGCCTTAAGAGTGAATCAGTGAAAATTAATAACGCCATAAGGCAAAGTGCTATTTAAATTAACTACATATAAAAAGGACACTACGTAACTAAATATTCAGCCAGATCAAATAATCTATCCGCCCGTCAATCTAATTGTAACAGCCCTTTAGGCTAGCTCTCCCTCTCTCTCGCTGCTGTTCGTGGTTAACATTTTCGCGAGGAATATCCCAGGGGACTTACGAGATATGCATTCCCGAATATTTTGGTAATACTTACAACCTTCTATACTCAACCTGAAGTTAATAAACCAAGCCTTTTTTACACCGAGTGTTTCTATCCATCTCTCCCAACTACCTATATCTGAGCTCCGTCTTCTGAAAGAGCACAGCGCAACTACTGCAACGAAGTCAGGTCCATAGGCAACAAGCGGTAGGCGCGTATATGTGATCTGGTTCTTGAGATGCACTTCAATAATATGCAGAAGATTCGTAATCGTTACCTAAGTAATAGGTCACAACATAAATTTAATGCCCTTATTTCTGATACAATTCAGAAAACTATAGTTGAAGACATCAAAAAGAGTCCGTTTTTTCCCTCATTGTTGATACAACCCAAAATATTAGTAAGAAAGCTAAGTCTTGTGATCCGGTATATCAATACCAAGGGTAATAAGGAGTAGAATGTGGCAGAATTTTTCTTAGGATTTTTCGAAATGATGGGACAAAGGCCAACGGACTTTGAAAATGACATTCTTGCATTTTTGAATAACAAGGAATTTCGCTTAGCAAATGTGGATGGATGGAACCGCAAATATGAGTGGTAAGATATTTTCTGGTATAGTTTTTGATATAATTAAACATAATATTCTAATAAAAAGAAAATTATATGCTTTTTACTTTCCGGTTTAATACCATTTAAAAAAAATATCAAAGTGACCCCCTAGCACTTTTACTTGATGTTCAATTGTTTTTCCCTGAACATATCCGAATTCGCGGGAGAAAATTACATATGATGGCTATTTCAGTTTTTTTTTTATAAAAGTACAGGGAAAGTCAAAAAATCGCCTTGTCTAGTCCTCGTTGGATAACCCTGTACTAGTGTTGAAAATGGAAATATTTCTACCGGAAATATTTCCATGGAAACGGAAACATTGGAAATTTACAAACGCCTACTGGAAATATTAGAAGTATTTTAATCATTGGAATTATTTCATATTACGTATTAATCGGAGCCAAAATAAATAACTTAAGACAATATCAATTTTTGAATGGCTTAAAATCGTAGAAGACCATACACCATCCATTTCGCTGCTAAGGCATTTAATGATATTAAGAAAGTGATCCAAGAACATCTTTCACTGTCATCCCCGCTCAACAAAGAGGAATAACTACATTAATTGAGTTAATCGCTAAAAGATAAACTGAATTTGTTCTTCCTATTCGTTATGCTGCAGATTTACTTCCCCCAAAATCACTAGGAATCACAAATCTTCTCCGTCATGAATGTACAATTCAGGTTGGAAAAAATAAACTACATCTTAAACACTAGTACTTAGTACAGTACTGTTGAAGAATTTGAATATTATCAGTCAGACTAAAATTTTTCCGAAATCAACAATAATTCGTTCCATTTTAATTATTACCGTTACCATACTATTTTTTAATTATTAGCATATTGTCTAATAAAACAGAATTACAAAAAAATTTAAAAATAACTTTGACCTTTGACCCTGGATACATTTTTTAGCAGGCTTGGAATCGATGGGGATTTTTGATATTTTATTTATAATATCTAGTGTTTTTAAGACCTGTACCAAAATTCAGCCCTATGCGAATTATTGTAAATTGAAATGTGTGTTTTGACTGGATCATTAGCAAAAGTCACCAGGCAGTCACCTTTATGGAAATTTAGCGGTCGAATATATCATGCGTTGATGTTAAAAATAAAAAGATTTTTTTTATTTTGTATTTTTATAAATAAAATTAATGTTCTTGGCTTTTCTTTATCTGATAACAGATATTGTTCTTGTATCATTCAAACCTTAAAAATTTTGATGTAATTGGTTTAAAACTGCAATCTATGGTCTCGTTAATAGTAGTGGCACATCTTACAAAGTTCGACTTTCGACTTTTGCAAAACAAATAATTTTCTGTGAACTTATAATCAAAAATCTAAGCAATAATCGATATTAATTTCAAATTTCTGTTTATATTTTTCAAAAAGTCATCCTTTACAATGTGCTTTAGCGTCATTAACCAAGGGCTTTAATATTAACATTCTCTCTTCCCTTGTCAAATTGGAACTAGCTTAGGTATAATATATCTTGCAATGGTAAAACAATAATAGTAGAGAGAACATTGAGAATAGAGAATGATGTATTAAATTTCATTTAGTTGATGAAACGAAACAAACGGTTCTATTCTATGTCTCGTACAAGGTTTACTGGTTTATTTTAACGACATACTACACCAAACAAAACCATCTAATAGTAGAAACCTGTTCAGCTAGCTAGGAAAGCGTAAATAAAGATTTAAATTAAATCGGTCTTAATTACTATTCCGTAAAAGTTAAATTTTGGTTAAATTTGTGTAAATAATTGATCTGAACATCTAATGAAGAAGAAACATTACTCATTGAACGTATATTTTTTCTACCTAAAGCGGACGCAGCAATTATTTAAGTTATATGCGCCATAAAAATAAAACCTCATGACTACCGCCTGATGCGATATTAAAATGATAATTTAATTCAACTTACGAGGAATGCATCTTATTTTTAGCCATTTCGTTGTCGTTTCACAAAAAATCTCCTTTAAAAATCCTCAAGCAAAAATCCTGCACAGAGTCACAGAGTTTCTCAAAATCTTGCACTTCACGAGAAGTCGCGGACACAAACGTAAACAAACAGGTAGTAGGCGAGGGATGCGCAAAACAAAACACTCGCGCTCCTAAGACAAGACAACTGCGATGTTCAATGACCAGCGCTAACGTAAAACAGGTACAGAGTCTGAGCCGCGAATGGAACTAAAATTTTAATGAAAATGACGGCAACGTAACGCGACGCTTTGCTGTTGTTGAGTGTGATAGAAGAAAGCGAAGAAGTGATACGATACGGGCGGCAAATGTTGGGTGATTAGTTGATTGCATCTCCCCTCTTTCCGCGTGCATTTTTACTCATTTCGGTGTTGTCGTGCATAATTGGAATTGGGGATGGGGGACGGGTGTATCACCCTCCAACCCTTTCTTTCAGTGTTTTATTATACCGAGTAGCCCAGATTTAATGTAACCCTTTGAATATTGGTTGCTATTTTCAGTAAAGGTCTGAAATGCTGGGCCACCATATAAAATCAACTTTTTTACATTCGTAAAAGAGATATTTCGGCTTACCTGGTCCATCTGATGCTAGACTAAAATAAACTTAATCCAAAAACTGTTTATTTCGTTCTTGGTCAGTCGTCCATTTAGGAAATATTACTTTACAACATGCATATGTAGCATAAAATGACTCAATAAATCAGTGGTTGTCAACCTATTTAATGTGCTGAGCTACCAATGAAATCAAACGCTTTGCTGCTAAGCACGAAACAAGACTCCATAATCATCACATCAGCCTAGACGACATTCAACTCCTAGACAATGATACATTAGTCAGAAGACTCAAACCCATGAAATGTTTTGAAAACTGGTGTAAAGGGTCAGTGCAAACGGACAAGCAAGGTGCGTGCGTGCATGTGTAGTGCAGGAATACGCATTGTTTTAAACAAAAACATATGTAGATAAAAATGAATGTTCAATGAGATGGATTGTATGTATTGTTGTGAAGGAGACATGTTTATCAGACATATTGTTGGACATTACTCCACCTAAGTTGTAGGCTTTTTGAATAAGCCCGCTTTGGCACTTGTTCCAGGATGTAAATAGCACAGGTGCTAGTTTAGTGACCCGAACGAAGCTGAAAAACTTAAAGAACTGGAAAATGTTCGACGTTTCGAGGAACAAATCTGCTCGCGTCAAGAATGAAAATTTTAAAAATGAAAAAGGTTAGTAAATGCAATTAAAACAGTAAAATTTAAAACAGTAAAAAGCTCGAGCACTTTGTCAAGTTTTGAATTGACTTTGACAAGATGACAAAAATTATGTCATATCGTTTAATTACTAGTTACTGGTCTGTTAGGTTAGTATGATATGTAGGTGTTATTAGGTAAATAAATGATGCGTTTATGAGGTGCTATATATCTACAATTTGGTAGAAAGAATTCAATGATCTTTGTTAAAAGTTTTAGTTAATTTTTAAGTGTCCCTTATCAGCAGCTTAAGGTTTCGGCAACGACAACCAGGTGTTAAAATTAACAGAAGCTGAAGCAACGCATTCATCTTTATTTAATCTATTATGATACTTTCTTTAACTTTACTTTTTTTTTGATAATGGTTCCTTTTAGACCGGGCTCCCAGTGGAGTTCCGTATGCAAAATATGCAGACCGCATTCTGACTTCTGATATGTGTTGTACTGATCTTATACTTCGATATGAATGATGTTGCCAGTCAGTGTTGTGGTACGTTCCCTCTCCCCCTTCCCCTTCTCCAATGCTGTTAACATTGTTAGCATACTTCGGAAAAGTATTGATCATAGTCATGGGACTATTAAAGACGAATGTTTAAGGCTGTATGTATACTTTTTTCGTTATAAATAAAACACACCACAAGTCAGTAGGTACAATACGTTTAATTTTAATTCAAAAATCATAGAAAAAAAATTATAGCCAATGGAAATATTTCAATTTTAATTTATACTACTAGAAAGTTAAATTAGCGTTCACGGCACCAAGGGGTCATCTGGTCATCATACAAACGTGTTTTTTGGAAAAAAAATTTTTTTTTTCAACCCGAAAATAACAATTTTTTCCAATCAGGAAAAAAAATTCACCCGAAGTGACTTAATAAAAGCGGGACAAAATAGACTTATCTGGACAATTTTCAAGCTGACGCGCATCTTGTGAGTGCGTGCGTGTTTTGTGAGTGTGTTAGGTGTGTGAGTATGTGTGCGTGTGAAGGCGCGTGTCGTGGCGTTTGCGCGAGAGCGCGCATGAGGTTTTGAAGGAGATGAAAATGGGATAAAAGAGTTGTTTAAAGAGAAATAAGGGCACATCAGCCCTTGAAAATATTTCATTTTTATATACATATATTCATATTAATTATATATATATATTCATATTAAATATAACAATACTACAAAATACTTAAAATATATTATATGTGGACATACATTTTACTGAAACAGTAGTATAATACATTTTACTGAAACAGTAGTATAAAAGCTTTAGTATGTACGGTTAAATCAGTCTATAAATATGGCTAGAAATACCATGACTTGAAACTTTCAAAGATAATCATGAAATAAAAAAATTAAAAAATGAAATTACTCTAGTTGCGATCTGGGTCATCGGGGTCTTCTTCATTATGAGGCAATTCTGCATTACAACACTATCCACTGCAGTGATGACATCATTCCCGGCACACCATTCCCGCGGACCGGCCGCGGCATCCACACGTATCTCCACATCCGGATTTGCACGCACCCTTAATTAGGTGCAGTAGACTCGGCGGGGCAGCGAGCAGGTGGGAGCAGTGTTGCACAAACCGCGCTGCGTAGTCCAGTTTTTTCCAGCCATATTTCATTGCGTTGTCAACCAAGTCATCAGAGCAACAGCGAAGAACTACGGGGAAACGGTCAGAATAAAACAAACTGGACTCGCCTTCTGAAGCCTGCACTCGAACAGAGAGGGATAAGGGTGCTACAGGACCCCGAGGATGCAGACGCCTGGACCGTGCAGACAACACTGCAGGTAGCGGAAAATAATAGCCCGACCTTTGCTATAGCTGCAACAGATACGGATACTCTTGCCATGCTTGTCCAGCGCAGAAAACCTACCCAGAAGTTGAGATTTTTTGATATGGGGACCTGTGGAAGAGGCACAGAACATCGAATTGATACAGGAGCACCTGGCAATGTGAAGTCAGCCATTCTCTTTGCTCACGCTTTTTCCGGCTGTGATACAATGCCAGCAGTTTTTGGAAAAGGAAAGGCACCAACATTGAAAATTCTCCAGGGCAACGAAGTTGGAGTTTTTAATCAGCCCGGAGCAGATGTGGAGAGGATCGTCTCCTGCGGTAAGAAATAGCTTCTTACTTTGTACAGAGGAGCGAAATATGCCACCCTAGATGACCTTCGCTACACTCTCTATAATAAGTTAGCCGCCACGCAAATGCTAGATGCTGACTTGCAGCTAAAAACTTTGCCCCCTGCAGCTGCTCGACAACATTCATTGCGCGTGCACCTGCAGGTAATTTGAAGAAAAATAAAAGGGTAAAGTATTCTGCATTAGTAAAATATTAATTAGGTTGATATTTTTTAAGTTCAAGAATGGCTTGGAACAGGAACAAAGCTGGACGCAACGAAGTACGGCTGGAGAAAACTGGACAACCCAGCGTGGCTTGTGCGCTTGCCTTGCCGAGTCTCTTGAGCTTAATTAGGTGTGCGTGGAAGTCCAGATGTGGAAATTTATGTGTTCATGCAGAATTGCTTCATAATGAAGAAGACCCCGACGACCCAGATGGCGTTTAGAGTATTTTTTTTATTTCATAATTATTTGTGAAATTGTCAAGCCATGGTATTTCTGCCTTCTGATCTAACTGTACATACATGCTTTTATACTACTGTTTCAGTAAAATGTATGTCCACATATCTTTTAAATATTAAGTGGTACTGCGCCTTCACACGCACACAGACACAAGATGCGCGTCAGCGTGAAAACTGATCAGATAAACCCATTTTGCTCAGTTTTTTAGCCATTTCCGGTGAATTTTTCCCAATTGGAAAAAATTATCATTATCGGGATGAAAAATTACTTTTTCTTCAAAAAAATACGTTTGAACCATGATCAGATGACCCCTTGGAGCCGTGAACGCTAATTTCACTTTCTAGTAGTTTCTAGTACATTAAAATTGTAATATCTCCATTGGCTCTTGTAAATTTTCCAAAGCGGGGATTTTTGGGGACTTTGTTTCCGGTGATAAGGAACTGTCTTAAGAACCCAAATCAGTCGTGAGATGTTATCAATTATTTTTTCTACGATACCACATTCCTCGGCAACCTAACTTTTCTAGTTTATGCCGGAGGTAAAATAGTGGGGAGGCGAAACGGCAATCGCACCATACGCACGCGTAGCAACATGCTTTTTTATACAGACAAAGGTCTCAGATACACAAATCACAAAACAGATTGCGGTCTGCAGATTTTGCAAACGAGTAACCCATTGGAGCCTGCACTATTTGCTAAAATACTTAAAGCGTTCCAACTCGGTTCCAATGTATTCTGTGATTGTCATCAAATGCATGTTGACAAATACGTGATTTGTTGAATTGTGTATTTTGAATATAGGTTTGGTGTTCTCTTATACGTTTTGATAATGGTCTACAAGTTTCATCTATATAGATATAAAACTTACACAAGATTTTATATATAATATTTTTTGCATTTTCATTTTCACTGAGTTGTTTTGTTTTTGTTAGTTTAGATCTAAAAATGTTTTCTGTTTTAAAAATGGTGCGAATATTAAATTTGTTACCTATTCGTTTTATTTTATCTGATAAAACATATATCTATGTTTTATCAGATAAAATAAAACGAATAGGTAACAAATTTAATATTCGCACCATTTTTAAAACAGAAAACATTTTTAGATCTAAACTAACAAAAACAAAACAACTCAGTGAAGTGAAGAGTTTCTAAATACGTCTATTTTGATTTTTACAAATATTTGGCTGTTCAAACCGTATAAATCATTTTCGAATGAAATCAAGAGGACAGTTATTATTAATCAAAACATTGCTTAAAAAATATTTTTTTACATTGAAATTTTGATTATTACAAATTATTTTCATTCGATTATACTTTTTAAGCCTCCCTTTCTAAACATTATTGGGGGATTTGATGTAAAGTTTAAATATCTGTTTGTGTGTGTAGGTGTTCTGTACATTTTTGCTTCCAAGTTATTCAATCCTTTTTTCTTAAAAATGTCAAGGAATAAGATTTTCTCATTAATTTGTTTTTCTATAGTGAATTGGATTGTAGCTCCTTTAATGTTAATATGATTTAGAGCATCATTAAGAAAATATTCGTTATACGGATAAATTGAAAAAATGTCCTTTGATGTTTAGTAATAATTTTCAACAAAATTTAATTACAAATATTTATATGAGTAGTTTTATTTGCAAGTTAATTAAGAATGTTGAGTAATTAAGTAATATTTTTGTGGAAAATTTTGAATTAACCTTTCTTGAAAATTGTCAACATAAAGCTTTTATTCGGTGACGTTATATAGATGACATTGTTAGAAAGCCCTTATCTATAATATAGGGCTTTCTATAGGGCTTTATAACGGACTTTTAGCCTGTTTGTGTGTATGCTATGAAATCGATTACAGGTCGCAATTTTGAAGATAGCGACTTGAAATTTGGCATAGAGGTAGAGGTCCACGAACCCTCGGAACCTATTGATTTTGGTTACGATCGGTTAATATACAGGGTGTGAAAACAGGACAAGTTACCGTTTTTTGGCATTTTTGACCGTGCAAACAAGGACCAACTTTTCTTTTTTTTTATGTCAAATGAAAGTATTCGGTAAGACACGTATTTTCTTCATTTGCTCTTTTGCTCTAATTGATATACAGGGTGTGAAAACAGGACAAGTTACCGTTTTTTGGCATTTACAGGTCGCAATTTTGAAGATAGCGACTTGAAATTTGGCATAGAGGTAGACGTCCACAAACCTTCGGAACCTATTGATTTTGGTTACGATCGGTTAATATACAGGGTGTGAAAACAGGACAAGTCACAGTTTTTTGCTATTTTTGTCCTTGTAAACAAGGATAATATTCATTTTTTATGTCAAATGTAAGTATTCGGTAAGACACGTATTTTTGTTCCTTTGCTCTTTTGTTCTAGTTGTTATACAGGGTGTGAAAACAGGACGAGTTACCGTTTTTTGACATTTAAGGTCGCAATTTTGAAGATAGCGACTTGAAATTTGGCATAGAGGTAGAGATCCACAAACCCTCAAAGCCTATTGATTTTGGTTACGATTGTTTAATATACAGGGTGTGAAAACAGGACAAGTTACCGTTTTTTGGCATTTACAGGTCGCAATTTTGAAGATATCATCTTGTGATTTGGCATAGAGGTAGAGGTCCATAAACCCCGCGAAGCCTATTGATTTTGGCTTCGATCGGTTAATATACAGGGTGTGAAAATAAGTAAAGTTACCGTTTTTTTTTGGCATTTACAGTTCGCAATTTTGAAGATTGCGACTTGAAATTTGGCATAGCTGTAGAGGTCCACAAGCCCTAGAAGTCCATTGATTTTGGCTACGATCGGTTAATATACAGGGTGTGAAAATAGGAAAAGTTACCGTTTTTTGGCATTTACAGGTCGCAATTTTGAAGATAGCGACTTGGCATTTGGCATAGAGATAGAGGTCCACAAGCCCTCGAAGCCTATTGAGTTTGGTTAAGATCGGTTAATATACAGGGTGTGTAAACAGGACAAGCTACCGTTTTTTGGCATTTACTGGTCGCAATTTTGAAGATAGCCACTTGAAATTTGGCACCGAGTTAGAGGTCCACAAACCCTGGAAATTTATTGATTTTGGTTACGATCGGTTAATATACAGGGTGTGAAAACAGAACAAGTTACCGTTTGTTGACATGTACAAGTCGCAATTTTGAAGATAGCGACTTGAACTTTGTCATAGAGGTAGAGGTCCACAAACCCACGAAGCCTATTGATTTTGGTTACGATCCGTTAATATACAGGGTGTGAAAACAGGACAATTTCACGTTTTTTAGCATTTTTGTCCGTGTAAACAAGGACCAACTTTTCTTTTTTTCGATGTCAATTTATAAGTGGTGGTGAAAGTATGTTAGCATTTTTTGTTGACAACATGGTTACCATAGCAACCAATTAATAATATGTATATCACTAATAAAACATATAGTATGGTAATTTGGATTGTTTGTGAAGCCTAATTTGATGCTAAAAATATTGGTTGCTATGGTAACAAAAAAAGTAAAAAAAATCGTCTTAATTCGTCAATCGTACGACTTAAAGATTTGATATTTGGTATTTAGGTAAAGATTAAAATAAATAACGATTAACGTTGACAGGTCGGTAACCATGGCAACCAATTAATAATATGTATATCACTAGTAAAACATATAGTATGTTACTTAGGATTGTTTATGAAGCCTAATTTGGTACTAAAAAATTTGTTGCTATGGTAACCAAAAAAAGTAAAAAAACGTCATAATTCGTTAATTGTACGACTTAGAGATTTGATATATGGTATTTAGGTGCAGATTAAAACACAATTAACAATTGACGTTGACAAGTCGGTTACCATGGCAACCAATTAATAATATGTATATCATTAATAAGAGATATAGTATGGTACTTAGGATTCTTTATGAAGCATAATTTCATTCTAAAAAATTGGTTGCTATTAAACCAAAAAAAAAAGTAAAAAATCATCATAATTCGTCAATTGTGCGACTTAGAGATTTGAGATTTGATATTTGGTATTTAGGTGAAGATTAAAAAAAAATGACAATTGACGTTCACAAGTCTGTTACCATGGCTACCAATTAATAATATGTATATCACTAATAAAACATATAGTATGGTACTTAGGATTGTTTGTGAAGCCTAATTTTATATTAAAAAAATTGGTTGCTATGGTAACAAGAATAAGTAAAAAAAATCGTCTTAATTCGTCAATCGTACGACTTAGAGAATTGATATTTGGTATTTAGGTAAAGATTTAAAAAAATAACGATTGACGTTGACAAGTCGGTTACCATGGCAACCAATTAATAATACGTATATCACTAATAAAACCTATAGTATGGTACATAGGATTGTTTATGACGCCTAATTTGATACTAAAAAGTTTGTTGCTATGGTAACCAAAAAAAATAAAAAATCGTCATAATTCGTCAATCGTGCGACTTGGAGATTTGATATATGGTATTTAGGCAAAGATTAAAACACAATTAACAATTGACGTTGACACGTCGGTTACCATGGCAACCAATTAATAATATGTATATCACTAATAAAATGTATAGTATGGAACTTAGGATTGTTTATGAAGCATAATTTCATACTAAAAAATTGGTTGCTATGGTAACCAAAAAAAAGTAAAAAATCGTCATAATTCGTCAATAGATAGATAGGGACTTAGAGATTTGATATTTGGTATTTAGGTAAAGATAAAAAAAATTTAACGAGTGACGTTGCCAAGTCGGTTACCATGGCAACCAATTAGAAATTTATCACGGTAAAATTAGACTAGCGATTGGTAAATCTGATTATCAGGGCTTTCTAATTATAGGTCACGGTACGGATAGGAGCGTGGCAATAATGTGTGATCGAAGGTCACACAAACGAGGCCCGAAGGGCCTCGCGCGTGCCGCAGGCACAGGCGGCCACGCCGCTTGTTAGAAAGCCCTTATCTATAATATAGGGCTTTCTATAGGGCGAGACCAATCGGGACAAAAACTTCGTAACGGTGCGTCGGATCGCTCTGAAACTTATACCAATCGATTTGTAATCGAAAAAAAAAATTTCGATTTTTTGTCTGTATGTGTGTGTGTGTGTGTGTGTGTGCGTGTGTGTGTGTGTGTATGTGATGAAATCGATTACAGGTCGCAATTTTGAAGATAGCGACTTGAAATTTGGCATAGAGGTAGAGGTCCACGAACCCTCGGAACCTATTGATTTTGGTTACGATCGGTTAATATACAGGGTGTGAAAACAGGACAAGTTAACGTTTTTTAGCGTTTTTTGGCATTTTTGTCCGTGTAAACAAGGACCAACTTTTCTATTTTTTGATGTCAAATGAAAGTATTCGGTAAGACACGTATTTTTGTTCCTTTGCTGTTTTGCTCTAATTGTTATACAGGGTGTGAAAACAGGACAAGTTAACGTTTTTTGGCATTTACTGGTCGCAATTTTGAAGATGGCGATTTGAAATTTGTTATAGTGGTAGAGGTCCACAAACCCTAGAAGCCTATTGATTTTGGTTACGATCTGTTAATATACAGGGTGTGAAAACAGGAGAAGTTTCCATTTTTTGGCATTTTTGTTCGTGTAAACAAGGACCAACTTTTCCTTTCTCGGTGTAAATTTATAAGTAGAGGTGAAAGTATGTTAGCATTTTTTGTTGACAACATGGTTACCATAGCAACCAATTAATAATAAGTAAATCACAAATAAAAGATATAGTATGGTACTTAGGATTGTTTATGAAGCCTAATTTGATACTAAAAAATTGGTTGCTATGGTAACCAAAAAAAGTAAAAAATCGTCATAATTCGTCAATCGTACGACTTAGAGATTTGATATTTGCAATTTAGGTGAATATTAAAAAAAATTAAGGATTGACGTTGACAAGTCGATTACCATGGCAACCAAATAATAATATGTATATCACTAATAAAAGATATAGTATGGTACTTAGGATTGTTCATGAAGCCTAATTTGATACTAAAAATTTGGTTGCTATGGTAACCAAAAAAATAAAAAATCGTTATAATTCGCCAATCGTACGACTTAGAGATTTGATATTTGGTAGTTAGGTAAAGATTAAAAAAAATTAACAATTGACTTTGACAAGTCGGTTACCATGGTAACCAATTAATAATATGTATATCACTAATAAAAATATAGTATGGTACTTAGGATTGTTTATGAAGCCTAATTTGATACTAAAATATTGGTTGCTATGGTAACCAAAAAAAGAAAAAATCGTTATAATTCGTCAATCGTACGACTTAGAGATTTGATATTTGGTATTTAGGCAAAGATTAAAAAAATTAACGATTGACGTTGACAAGTCGATTACCATGGCAACCAATTAATAATATGTATATCACTAATAAAAGATATAGTATGGTACTTAGGATTGTTTATGAAGCCTAATTTGATACTAAAAAATTGGTTGCTGTGGTAACCAAAAAAAAAGCAAAAAATCGTCATAATTCGTCAATCGTACGACTTAGAGATTTGATATTTGGTATTTAGGTAAAGATTTAAAAAAAATTAACGATTGACGTTGACAAGTCGGTTACCATGGCAACCAATTAATAATATGTATATCACTAACAAAATATATAGTATGGTACTTAGGATTGTTTATGAAGCATAATTTCATACTAAAAAATTGGTTGCTATGGTAACAAAAAAAAAAGTAAAAAATCGTAATAATTCGTCAATCGTACGATTTAGAGATTTGATATTTGGTATTTAGGTAAAGATAAAAAAAAATTAACGATTGACGTTGACAAGTCGGTTACCATGGCAACCAATTAGAAAATTATCACGGTAAAATTAGACTAGCGATTGGTAAATCTAATTATAAGGGCTTTCTAATTATAGGCCACGGTACGGATAGGAGCGTGGCAATAATGTGTGACCGAAGGTCACACAAACGAGGCCCGAAGGGCCTCGCGCGTGCCGCAGGCACAGGCGGCCACGCCGCTTGTTAGAAAGCCCTTATCTATAATATAGGCTTTCTATAGGGCGAGACCAATCGGGAGAAAAACTTCGTAACGGTACGTCGGATCGCTCTGGGACTTATACCTATCGATTTGTAATCGAAAAAAAAATTTTTGATTTTTTGTCTGTATGTATGTGTGTATGTATGTATGTATGTATGTGTGTGTGTATGTGATGAAATCGATTACAGGTCGCAATTTTGAAGATAGCGACTTGAAATTTGGCATGGAGGTAGAGGTCCACGAACCCTCGGAACCTATTGATTTTGGTTATGATCGGTTAATATACAGGGTGTGAAAACAGGACAAGTTACCGTTTTTTGGCATTTTTGACCGTGCAAACAAGGACCAACATTTCTTTTTTCTTATGTCAAATGAAAGTATTCGGTAAGACACGTATTTTTTCTATTTGCTCTTTGCTCGAATTGTTATACAGGGTGTGAAAACAGGACAAGTTATCGCTTTTTGGCATTTACAGGTCGCAATTTTGAAGATAGAGACTTGAACTTTGGCATAGAGGTAGAGCTCCACAAACCCTGGGAACGTAATGATTTTTGTTACGATCGGTTAATATACAGGGTGTGAAAACAGGACAAGTTGCCGTTTTTTGGCATTTTTGTCCTTGTAAATAAGAATAAAATTATTTTTTTATGTCAAATGAAAGTATTCGGTAAGACACGTATTTTTGTTCCTTTGCTCTTTTGCTCTAATTGTTATACAGGGTGTGAAAACAGAACAAGTTACCGTTTTTTGGCATTTACAGGTCGCAATTTTGAAGATATCGACCTGAAATTTGGCTTAGAGGTAGAGGTCAACAAACCCCCGAAGCCTAATGATTTTGGTTACGATCGGTTAATATACAGGGTGTGAAAACACGGCAAGTTCCGGTTTTTTGGCATTTACAGGTCGCAATTTTGAAGATTGCGACTTGAAATTTGGCATAAAGGTAGAGGTTCACAAACCC